>JASXSY010000974.1:377500-546025 GCA_034509805.1 Sipha maydis
CTGACAAGCTATACAGCTATACACAAACTGTCTAAATATATTATACTCTGTGCGCGAGATCGTGGCCAATAGAGGAACGAGGGATTCAAAAGTGAAGCCATGAAGTAAGCCTAATCTTATTAATTAAATTTGACAGTTCATTTGTCTTCTTTCCATGGATTCGTTAATTATTGCGAACAATTTTCAATAACTGCAGGTCCAAAAATGAGTTCAACATACCCCTGAAATAGGTTATAATGGTGGATAGGTGAGAGTATCTTACTTTGATCAGAAAGTCTATGAATCATACGTAAATTGTATATAGCTCAGTAGATGACACGTCTTCGATGCCTACAATAATTCAATGAATTTTTATTTTTTTCACGTGTTAATTTAAATTTTGATAGATATGCTGCTAGCGTTAAAATAGGGCCCCCTCCCACCATTTAAGATATTTTAAAATTTCTTAAACGGTTCTCCCGAGTTTTCTGACGTAATACTTAAATATTCTCTTTGCTGTTGATGGTTAATAGTTTATCGTGTTTGGTCACGTCCGGTAGAGTCCCGGAGTTAATCATATCATATGAGATTCCTATCTATAATTATTAACCCATAATAACTTGTCGGGGTACCGTTGTTGGATGCCGCATGCCGCAACATACTTTCGTGAACATTTTGAAACAATTGTTCACACTATAAATTTATAGAACGAAATTGCTGCTGTTAGTATTGAAAGGCATAACTAAGTATATTGCAAACAAACTTACGAAGTAACTTGATTTATATCAAATTCAATTTCGATGTATAAACTGTAACTCTTAAATAACTACAAGTAGAATATTTTCAATTAGTAAATATGGAAGATATGGAATTGAAATTATGTAATTTATTAGGATCCTATAGTATTGCTGTGTCAAAAAAAAAAAAATCTAGATAACATATCAATAAAAAAAAAACAAAGCTTAAATATTTTATAAAAAAGATATTAAATCATCACTGAAGGAGAAGAACAACGGATTGTGTTATAGCAGAAAATCTTACAAGTAATGAATGATTTGATATTTTTCAAGTATGCTGCCATTATGTCCGTTGACAAGGAACTTTCATTTTTAGCATATAAATCTATACTAGCCGATAATAGGAGAGCTTTACTATTTGAAAACATTCGTAAACATCTTATAGTTCCATGCAATACTAAAGGTAAACATTTTTTTTTACAACAATAATTTTTAGTCAACTTTTACCTATAGGTATTATATTAACATATAATTTTTTTCAAAATATTTAATAACCAGTATTTAAGTGATTTTTCAGTTATTAACTATAACTATAAACAATAACTATATATTGATTAATTTATAAATTTACAGTTATTGTAATAAAATGTCCAATAACAGTTTTTTTTTAGAGTTATAAAATCCTTCTTAATAATAACTTTTCATTTTTTTTTTTTAATGCATATTTTTAAATCTAATTTTGTGATTTTTAATGCTACAAGCTCCTCATATCGCTTTTCGGCCTAAGATTTTCTCAGTATTATTGTGATGCGATATTAAATTATTATACTTTATAACTTTGATTGCTGTACTATCACAAACTACGAGTTTACAAAAACCGATTTATGACTCGGGATGTAAACAAACGATGTAAAATACTATTATTATTAACTACGATGTAACATTTTTTTGGCAAAATCAATCGAACGGTAACAACATACTACAACCGAAATCGAGCTTCTAATAAACTATGCGCGGATAGGCTCGAACGGAAATGCTCAAACGGGACGTGAAAGATTGAGCTGTAAATGTTAGAAGGATGGAGTGGATTGGAAACTGCACGAAAGTAATTTTAATATTATTAAAGTCTATATATAATTCGGCTCGATGCGGCAATATTTCGTGGTCCCTGTATATCAAGATTACGCTTGCAGTTCTTTAAACCGTACGCTAGTAATTATTATCGTCGTGATATACATATTATTATTATAATTATTATTATTACCAACATCATTACAATAATAACAAAATATTAATTATAATTATAATTATTATTTGTTTTGTAAGGATGAAATGATGAACCGGCGTATAGTTTGATGACATATTATTATAATATTGTATAAATAATTCATACGGATAACATGTCAGTAAGTTCTGTTTTGAATAATGACGAATGTAATTTCTCAAACATGTGTGTAATATAATATAAGAGTCTACTTGTGTCGCGATGATCATTTGTTTCCAATTACATTCGTGAAAGTATATGAGGTTATTATTATGTTTTGCACGGTATGCGTCACTAACATGAATGCGTGTTGTAGCTTAAAAGGCCGATGTTATTACGGAGATATGTTATTATATATTTCTATGCAGTCTATTCGATTTGCAAAATATTTTGAGCGTATAAATAATAAAAAAAAAAAAAAAAAAAAATCACTGTTTAAGTACCATCACAAGTACCTACACCATCAGCAACATTTGATTAAAAAAATATCTAAATATCGAACCATTGAAGGTTCACTTCAGAGCATGTTACATTATGTACACCGTGTTACTGTCACAAACACTACCCGAAGTTGTTGAAGGATGTAAATAAATCAATGAAAACTTCACTCGATCCATTGAAATCAAATAAAAAAACGAAATAAAGAATACACTGAATTTAATGTAGTTTCTAATCGCATATTGTTTTCAAGTGACTGTCGAGAGAACGTGTACCGAATTGACTGCAAGTTCACCGCGTAGAGGAGATTATATCAAAACCGACGTCAATACCGGCCCCAGACGCTTTGGATTAACGGAATGACACAAATATCGTAGCGTTTCGTCTGGAGTTTCGGAGATTCATAACATAATTATAATCACATCATGTATCCTGCTGCGTCGTGTAGCGCTATTTCATACGATAGGAAACGCTGTACTCGCGGTGCTCGCGGCATAATTTTTCATCGGAGATCTCGCTCGCCCCGTTAAGGGCTGACCGCCGAGACAAGTCCCAAATCAATGTCTTTCTGGTTCCGTTAACGCAATCGACTTTCGAAAACCTTCAATTACTGTCAGCTCCATGGACCCCGCACCCCTCACACCGCCTTCGCACCATCGCCACGATTTTTGCTACCCCTCGTTCCGACAGCCGACCGCCCCTACTCTTGTTCGTTCGCGGCTGACTGATTCCGAATGTTTGTCCAAACTGCCCGCTATTTTTGGTAAAATTACCGCCCGCCGCCGTATCGAGGCCGTCCGACGCGTCCGCTTGCCGCTAGTCCATTATTTCCTTGTACGTCACTTTCGATGAACTGCGTCGCATCTCGCCCGCTCACCCGCCGTTCGTGCTCACGCTATACCGTGCATTTTCTTTACGATTATATTGACGTTTGCGAGACCGGGGCCAGGGATGCACGCGTGTGTTTGGCGGACGTTTCGTAATAATTGCGTTCCGTCCAACGAAATCAGTGAGGCCCGCTGCGTTACGGGTCGAAGTGCCCACTCTACCGCAACAGCGAGATATTGAAAAACAAACGGGAGAGAGAAACAATAATTTGGCCATTATATATATATATATATATATATATATAATTGATCGAAAACATAATGCTATACCCTCCCATCCATCAGAAATAATCAGAAAGAATATTATCTAAATCTTGGAAAAAATTTCTTAACTGCAGCTTCATAACGAATAATAGACGTAAAGAGAATTGCTTCTTTCTTCGGAAAAATAATGTGCCCGTTACAAACGAAAAATATTTTATACGCACGAAAAGTTTTATGCATGTAACCACGAGACTTAATGGCATTTACTCTTTTACCGACGCCGACATATTTCAACGAGTAATTTGTATGTGACATTTGAGATAATTAGAATTTTTTCATTTAAACAATAATTTAATGTTAAATTAATTATTTAAAAATCTTATCAAGTAGTCAAAATAAATTATCGAATGCATAATTTCTCATGTAATGTCATAAAGTAATTACTTGCGTCTTCCAATACCTAAATATCTTGCCTGTACCGTGCCATTAGTTAAGCTTTGATTAACATTCATACTACCTAATATCTAAGTCTCAAAATTATTATTTTGTCGAGTACTAACGAAATACATTTTTCACTATTGGAGCTGTCAAAAATCTGATCAAATAATAATTTTATGTTTGAAATTAAAGTAAAACCGAAAAATTGAACTCGTTCGTATTATAATTTTCAGTTTTAAAAATGTATTATTTGAAAAATATATTTAGAAGAAGATAAAACAACGTAAAGAAAAGGAGTTACTATATTTTTTTATTTTGTAAAAAAAATAATATTTACTTGCTACGTTTTTCATCGGACGCGTTTGAATATTTAGAATTCAGTAACACACGCGTTTAGAGGAATAGAAAATAAAGTTTATTTCAATTGTATAATAAAAAAATATAAAACTAAAGTAGACGTAAAAGTAATTTACGAAAACACTTAAATGTTTTACTAAACATATTATTATGTGAAGTAGACAATCGTTAAAAAAGCCTCCCTATTTTAGTTTCGTTTTATAGCCTCGTAAAATTATGTCACTGTGGTTTTTCTATACATACTGGAGCCAGTTTTGTCTTAAAATATTTCTCATTTTCTCCTGTTCTAGGAAATATGTTTGAAAAACTGCACAATACATTATACTATACGTATTTTGATCTGCGAATCGATATTTACTTTAACTCTAGAGAACATTTATGTATATTGGCCTATCAACATCAACGGGAAATTTTAACATGCACACGCATAGAATTTTAATTAACCCCGGAGACGGATACCCATAGTCTAGTTTTATCTTCTATTGTGTTCGCCAACAGCTTCGTATACAATATATATTACAAAAAAAAAAAAAAAATAATTTAAACAACGTAATTTACATTCGATAATATAGAACTTGATAATCAGAAAACAATAAAAAATAGATCGTCGTAAGTTACTCATCTATCAGTTCAATAGATATTCAATAAATTCTGTTCATTTTGATATTATCCTACAACCTTCTCATGAGTGTCAACGTTTAATCATATTTTCTAGTCATAAATAATTGATTTCCAATGCAACATATTTGCATACTAAGGTCAAGAACTTGTCCAGAGCGGAAATACATGCATCCAGTACTTAAAATTTAAATTCAAATATAGTATTGCGTTATTTGAATTCGAAAAATAAAATAAACTAACTTAAGATACATCACATTGTATCCCAAAACGCATGAAAGTTCTTTGGTCGACGCACCAAAAATAATAAAAATATGAAAACAACTTTATAAGATTATATAATTTTGTGCTTTCTATTGCGAGAGATAAGTCCTTGTAGTTTTATAGGTGTTTCATTACTGTTTCAATCATGTAAGGTATTATCCATATTCGATTTAAAATTTTCAAAAATTCCATAAGCTACAGAAAAACATTCATTGTTTTTCTCGTACATTAGCTTCCACCAATTGGCACATCAGTAATGACCATACGTCAGAAAGTTTATTAAAATCGGAATTTCCCATCGTACAACCTGGAATATACTATGTAACCGAGTCATGTCACGTTTTCCGTCAGCACTACTTCAGAAGTAAAATTCATCTAACGTGATTGCGGTTAGGTACTGCAACCATGGACGTTCGGACATTAAATAATGCTACGAGGTTTATCATCGTTCAAATGCAGGTTTCACTTTAACATAGGATTGTTGTGGTACAGCCCGTCGTGTATTGTCATCGTCCGTTGTCGTATACATATCAGAACCGAACACACGTGTCGTCTGCAGCTGATTACCAAGGTAGCTGTAGATGTTATATAATAATAAGTTGCGATTGATGAGTTGAACCGACGCATCGCGACGTAATTAACGACTTGATGATTTTCAAATAAGTTTACAATTCGATTTAAGTGTGTTATGAAATATCGATTAAATTCCATGTACAATATGTACAGGGGCGGACTGGCAGGGTGGGTAGGTGTTCATAACCACCCAGGCCTAGAAATGTTATGTTTGGGTCTCGAGTTACATTTGTTATTATTATTATATATATATATATATATATATATATATATATATATATATATATATATATATATATATATATATATATATATATATACTTAACAAGTATGATAAATGATAATCGTGATCTAGGTGTGATTTAGTAGTTGCCAATCATCGTTGCAGTTATATTTTTTCCGAGTTCCCAAATGGATAACCCCAAAGTATTTCGGAGATGTTTTCATGAACTCACATGACAAGCCACTAGTGCAAACGTACAATAATTACGAACGTAACTTAAAGATTTACAAATAAAAAAACTAAGGTGTCACGAACAGCTGATATATATGACACATTGCAATTATTTCGTATAAAAAATAAGCATAAAAGAATGATTAAAGGAAATAAATATGGCTTAAATAAGAACAAATATTTAAATATTTTTCAGATAAATATTTTTTATCTAACCATAATATATTAATAAAAATATTAAAAAATATGTGTCAAAAATGTTGTATACATTTTAATCTGCTATCATTCAGTCACTTTTATTTTAATAAACTCTGATTATTATACATTATTGGCCATATATACAAGTGATTTTCAATTTATTTATATTTTATGCCCCTCATACGTTTTAAAAAATTTCAAGCCCCACACCCCTTTAAAAAAAAACTTTTTGTTCCATGTTAGTGAATAGAATAACTATATTATACAAATAATCATAATGACATCCCTACATTTGTTCATAATTTTAAAAATTAATTGTATAATATAAATTAACTTAATTTTATTTTTTATATTTTTAAACACAGTTTTATACATTTTTATACTAAATATCATAATTAATAAATTTAATGAGAAATTTGGGAAAATAGTTTTTTTTTTTTTTTTTTTAACAAGTCCGAAATTCATGAAGATATTTTTAATAATGCACAACGCGTATCATTTTCTACTTCCAACCTATTTTTTCATTTGTTTTATATTTGCAAAAGTGTGTAAATATTATACTCACAAAGGTAAGTAAAAACAAATAGGATTAATAGACGGAGAGGTTTTTCTGTCACTTTTGGATAAGAGTTGATCATTAATAGCTAGAATTCCAATAAATTTTTTTATCAAATACGTCTTTTGCACTTGAATACGTTAAGCTCTTAAAATTCATCCTGATATTCATCAGCAACTTTTCAACCAGCAGTCTAAATAGGTTTCTCACTAATTCCAATTTATTTCCTTTAAGTTCTGGAAAACATCGTTCAAATTTGTTCTCTAGGGCAGTTAAATGTTTAAAAATGTCAGTGTTCAATGATTTAGGCAAAGTTTAATCGTCATTATTAATGCTAAAAACCATAAGAATTCTTCGAACATTAAACAGTTATTTAATTTTATTTGTATTTTCCAATTATATTATTTTTCCTCAAATATCCTCAATGAATCTATATATTTAATTATATTTATAAATTTTCCAGTAGTGGTAAATACAATCCACTCAAAGGTTAATGAGATCGTTGGTTTACGTTTTGTGACACCGATTTTTCAGAGTATTCAAATTTAAAACTATTTATAAAATATTATATATACATATTAGTGATCTTAAAACTTTATGACTCATGGCCCTTTTTTCTTTATTCCTTTTCATTTATTTTTGTGACCCAGTGAGGTTCGTCAGCAATGAAAACCAAAAAAAGTGAAATTGTTTAATTTATGACATTTTAAAAGTACTTTTATAATTTAATAAAAACAAATGTATACTATCTATTAATATTTATTATAAGTTTACGATTATAAATGTATTCTTGGAGAGTTGATATGACATTTAAAATGTCAAAGTTAATATTTTTCTTTTACTAAAAGTGCATCCATTAGTTTCATTGTCTTGCACGTACAGTGCGCACGCACTTAAAGAAAACATGACCACATCCATTTGGATAGTCGAACACATTGGACTGTGAAAAAAGTACTAAAGCTTTTAGATTTGAGATTTTAAACGAGGATTTTAAGGACGTTTTTCCTAAGGATTTCTCTGAGAAACCATGATAATAACATTAATACGGTAAAATCCAACTCTCGGTGAATCGCATTGCAAAGTCCAGGCGAAATGCAATCCTATTGTATTTACCGGGTATAATATGATGGTATGCGCAAGACTTCCGTTTCGATTGACCGTATTACCTTTACCCTTGTATACATTAAATGTTGATTAACTTTTTATCGGAATGGAAAATGAAAAATCTTCCCGGAAAATTCCAATTACTCTGCAATGACATTCACCGTATTAAAAACACACGGAGAATCACAGTGTACTTAAAACTTACGTAACATTATAGGTTAAACGTTCTTTTACCTACGAGCTCATTCGCATTTCCACTAATACTCTTCAGTCTGTAGTACGATAGATTTTCTTTTTTTGGTTCCTGTGCTGTCGTTTTTTTCTAAAGCTGATTCGATATTATTTTTCCAAGCTTAAATTTTTACATCGTACTCTCTATTTTTTATTATTTTACTTAATACTTTTGATGCGTGGTTAAGTTAGACTTCATGTTCCGTGTTCTTCACATTTCTTAACTCTTAGTTTTTTACGAAAAGCCTTTTTGTATTAAGACTTATTTGAAAATGTCTTCCGTCACTTATCCAGCACGACACATGTTACAATATATTTTATACCATTCGGTTTTTATATTACTTCCAGTATTCATCGTTAGTTAGGATGGTAATTAATCACTACACAACCCTTATCCTCGTTTGAATCTACTACCGTACCGTCACACTTAGATAATATCAGAGAATAAAATTATATCACCGACATTATCTTCATTATTTTAACACACGTTGATTTAAACCTCTGTGGTATAAATATTTTTTCCTTTTACCGTGGTCACTGACGTCGAATATAAAATATACTTAATCTACTGAATTTCATCCATTAGATTCATTAGAGCTGATTTCGTTTAAATAATTATAATTTAAAAATCTAATAATGCATTTAATATTTTTACCGGTAAACGTTTTAACATTAAGAATTCTTTCTTTTTTTATTTTATGTATACATTTGACTATTAAGAATAAATATGGCTTATCAAGTAGCCGGCCGGAACTGAGTATAATGTGGTGTATAGTAACTATTAAGCTTCTTGAAATAAATGGAATATTAAACTCACTGTCGTGTATTAAAATATAGTTTCTTATGTTATTTAAAGAAAAAAATTGAATTTACTTATAAAAATGTCTGGATAATCTATAATTTTGTAGATAAATATTTTCTTTTAATGTATTATGTTTGAATATATTTTAAAACTGAAACGTATCTTACACACAACCATTTCAATATCAGAATAGTTTATAAAACAATTTAATATTTTTAAATGATTTCATTTATATTGAATATAACTATAAATAAACTAAACGTGAATTCTATCCTTAGATTGTTATTGATAGAATTTATTTTTTAAGACCTATATTATTTTAATTATATATTATATGAGTATTACATTAAATATTCGTAATTCAGTGATATGCTCGAGTAAAATAAAATACCTAATCAATCATACTAATACAGATTTATATTCTCTATAATACATGAGTATTAAATACATTGTACGTTTATTTTTCAGGCGTGTTAATTATATTATAATATAATCTTAAATTGTCGACGGTGTCTTAGTCTAGTCACATAATTCTGCAATCGGCTAACTTCAATAACAGTGAATAATTTACACTTATAATATTAATGAATTATTCGATTGTATAAAATAAATAATTTAAATTTAATGCTATACTAAAAACATATTTTTTTAGAAATAGCAATAAATATTTTTATAATGAAGCGACTGCCGAGAATAGATTCTGACGCGAGTTCAAATTAATATTAATATACATAATAAATTCCGAATAACGTCTATCCATTTAGTAAATATTGTCTCCAAATCCAATTGATAAAAAACGAAATGTATACTATAAACATGAAATATCTATGTGCATAATGTAGACATTTGCTCTTTATTTTTTTTAATTTATTATTTTTCTCGTGAATTTAAATTTTTAAACTAGGAATGTAGGCTGTAATCAAAAAAAGTAACAATAATAACACGATTCATAATTATAATTCAAAAAATTCTGATTATTTATACCTTAAACTTTGAACATACAATATTTTGGTATCATATGAATTACATTTTAAAAATACAATTGTTAGAAAATATTTTACTATTTCACAATAATATCGGTCATTTCTATCTTATATTATTTTTTTTGACAATAACACAAAAAATAACTAATGATTTAAGTATTTGAATATTTAGATGTTGACAAAACTCAATTCATTTATTTGAGTGAGGACAAACTTTTAAATTTTATATAAGTTATATTTATCTATTTCTTTTTATTTTTTATGAGTATATTTAAGAAATATATAAAATAATATGTATGTAATTCAATATTCAGTATATAATAGTTCAATACAGAAATAATAAAAATACTCTAGCTAAAGACAATAATCAAATATAAAAAGTATAAGTTATAAATAACGAAAGAAACAAACTTTGATCAGTGACAAAATGAGAATATCACAAGTAAACATATATTTATCGTGGAAATATATTTAAATTTAAACCTAAGAATTACATTCTTATTTAAATGCATTATAAAATGTAAATGTAAAATACGTCACATTATATTTTAATGGCTCTATCGAAAAATCAACAAATTTCATGTTGTAACTGTAGGTAACATAATAAACTATGTTTACTTCAGTGGTAACATGAAATATTGAATCACAACTCGCTTTGATTCCAATCAGTCAACGCAAATAACTTTTCAGTCCTGAGTATAGTTGTAAATTTCGAAAGAAAACAAAAATACAAAAAGCACAATGGCAACTAACATTAGATGCAGTGTAATGGATCACGAAAATGTTAAGCAACTAACGTACAGCCTAAGAAAATGTTCCATTTGCAAAAAAAGATGTTTTTTTAGACTCAAAAAAATGGTTAAGTGCACAGGTAAGTAATACATTATAAGATGAGCAATTAAATTGATGTATTATTATTTATTGTTCGAAAAATTGTACATTATAAATATACAGGTATTTGCGTCAATACTCACCATGAGTTTATAAGATACATTTATAATTAAAACATAAAATAATTACTTGACAGCTTGCAAAAGTATAATGCACGTTAAGTGTTTATATGTCAGCCGATCGGCCGACTAATAAGTTAGCACAAGAAGTGGCAGTGGATCACAGCTTCGTTTGTACCGCTGCCACTAATGTTGCGAAGAAACAATCCATTGCTACAATGGAGAAGGACATGCCGAAGGAGGCAGGCAGAGAAGACTGTCCGTTACAGGATACCATAGCAGTAGTCTCAGTTCCAGATCTGTCGATATTGACAGTACGACACTCAATGTGGCCGATGCAGTGTGAGGTCCTGTTGACTTCGTTCTCAACCTTGCGGCTAAAGAAGTGTGAGCCACAGGCGTTGCTGGCCACGTCCGGTGCCATGGCTATGCTTCCGTACGTGGTTGAGAACATGCTGAGGAGGATAACGCTGAACGAAATCGGTGGCGCGATAGTGGTATGCACTTTCAAGATGGCCCCCCGTCTTAGCTGGATCTGGTCGTTGACCATCAGCGACGGTTTTTCGTGGATTTGCGTCGAAGTGTCCTACGACCCGGCCATCGATCTGGAAGTACGTGTCCCGTTCCAGTGCATCTTCCCGTCAACGTGCCAAGAATTGGAACCATCATTGGAGTTGCGGGAGTTGGTCCAGACAGCAAGAACATCGGCTCCAAGGACATGGTTGGACGCGCTTCGAATCGTCGGTCTGTCACGGAAAATGCTAGAGGCCTCGGACGATGACGCGTTCAATATTAACGTCCTTGCAACTCCATCGTGGTCGAAAATCTCCGCATTTGGTAAGTTCACAGATATATTGTGACGAAAAGTATCCAAAATACAGTAATATTTTGTGTGTTGTAATTTTTGAAGAAAAATGATTTTAAGTAAGAGAAACAATAATTACAATTAAAAAATTAAATTAAATTACAACTTGATACCAAATAAAGAAAAAAAGGACAAAATAGAAAAAAATAAATAAATAAAATATGACCATGTATTAAATGACCACAAAATAATAAAAAAAATCACCGTAAAAATTATCTTCGGTAAAAGTCTAATGGGTTCGGTATGAAAATTTTAATAACCATTCACAGTACAATCCTTCATCACAATTTTATTATCTATATATTTAAAACTCGCAACAAATAAAATGAGAAAATTACATAACGATATTAGTTTTCTGATGTTGCGCATTATATTATAATATCTATCATTACTTTATGGTTTCAGATTGTATCAAGATTATGTTAAAAAACAAAGATACTAACGGACTAAAAAATGATAAGCAATCACGAGATAGTATTAATGGGCCAATAGTTAAACCTGCTCCTTTCTCTGTACAAAGCAAGTTCACTAAATTGGGTAAATGAAACTATTATAATGAATATAAAATAATTACTCGTATTGTCAAATAATAACAATCCCCTCAATTTATTTTCAGATTATTTCAAACTCAGTAAATCATGGGTGTTTAAAAAAATAAGAAGGAACGAATGTAATCGGAATGTGTATACATTGATCATTAACAATTCAAAATGCAAAGATATCGTTATTTAATTTTCAAGTTTTTTTCATGTCTTAATCTTTGGATTTTAGCTTTTTATACCGTTTTTATGGTACACTGTTTATTATATTACTGTTTCTCCTATTTTATAACACAAATATACTATTGTAATTTAAAAATAAATATTTTTTTTTTTTATTTTATACATGCTTGTACCATAGCTGTATTGTTATACAAACATGTTTTGCTTTATACTGTTAATAATTTATTTATATCATAATTATACACGGTATTCATTTATATTATTATTATTGTATTATTTACATGAATTTACATACATGTATACAAACATAATTACATGATCATTTATTGAAAATGACTTAATCATTTATTTATTGATCATGCATATTATACTTCCTTCCTAGTAATGAATCGGTTCACAAATTAGTTATTAGTAATTTTAAAAGATAAAAATATAAATCCTAATTTGTTCATAGTTTATAGTCGGTTTTATAAAAAAAAAAAATGACCACGAGAAAGATAAAATTAACAATTACTGAAATTTAAAATATTTAACAAGATGCCAAACGTTCAATTATAGTCTTCTTTATTTAGGTTTATTTTTGTTATACTAAGAGCTTAGCGAATGTAAAACTCACGATAATGAAATTATAGTCTTTGTATTAAAACTCATCTTATTTTTATTGAAAAAATTGCAAAATGGTTACAGTGCGTTTTGTTTGTGTTGTAAATATATGATCTAAATTAAATAAACAATAGTATTGAACTATTTTAGCAAATTAATAAAATTAAAAATTGTTACAATGGTCACTGCCCAAAACCGCAGCAGAAAATTACTCTTAGTAACGATCAGTCGATGTTGAACGAAGCAACCGAAACGAGGACACGGTGGTTTTTTACACGAATTTGTGGGCATAGATCCGATTTATTAACTGTATTAATTTCCACTTTTTTAAACATTTATGTTTTCCTACGAACAATGTATCTTTTTTTAATTTTTATGACGAAGACATAAATTGTTTTAGTAATATTATTGTTTTAGATGTACCATTAAAAAAGGATATTAAAACGGATTTCTAGGTTTCTATTTGTTTTCTCATCCAGTACTCGTTATCGTAGTCACTAGAAAAAGAATCATATAAGAGTTTTGTAATGATAATTTTTACTTGTTAGATGTTCGGAGAGTTAAACAACTCACGAAAAACGACAGCCGAGTAGACACACACACTCACACACACACATATATATATATATATATATATACAGTATATATACATACTCTAGTTACTTTCGGATTTCCATTACAATAACTATAAGATTACTAAATTAATTTTTTAATTAACGTGAAATTAGCAAATTAATTTTTCATTTTAAGAAATAAGTAAAATTTATTTATTTTATTTTGTTTTGATTTATTTATTAGTTAAATTGTAATATTGCTAAAATAATAAAAAAAAATGTATAAATTTATACGTTAACGTACAAATATTATATTTTCATAAATCAATGCAATTACCATAACCCACTACGTTTATACATTCAAATATGTATTTAATTAATAATTTTTTTATTTAAAACTTTGAAACTAGATACAAGTGATTTATTAAGACATTTTTTTGCATTTAAAAAAAAATAAAAAATACCGGAAACAAAAAACGTTGATAATTTAAAAAAAAATTTATTAACGAAGTCAGTCGACCCTTTAAAATTATTATTATTGTTATTATTTTAAAATTATTTCAATTAATTTTCGTTAAACCTATAAGTAATTTAATTAATAACACTTCATTGTATTGAAATATTTTAACAATATTTGTGCTTTTAATAGGCATTTGAACGAATTTTATTTATACTACTTATTTTTTGTAGAATTTGTAATGCTAAAAGTCAACCGGGTATTTAAGACATGTTCCACTGTAATATCAACAATATTAAGAAATTCTGAAGAACTGATGAATCCAAACTCTACATACTAAGTTGTTTTTTCCTAAATCGATTGTCCATTGATTACAAGTTTTAAAGACCAAAAAAAAAAATTAATACATCCTTTCCTGAGTCTTACCTAACCTAGCATTATTGCCCTTTTTTTGAATTTTTTTTTTTTTTTTAAATGCTTTTAAATTTTTTTTAACATGATAAACTATATTGCTAAGAATCCTCTCCTCTACAAAACGTTCATTGATGTATACATTTTATCAGTTTTTGTTGTTAGCCTGAATCCAATCTTTCAGGAGGCATTTTGTACTGATGTGCTCCAGCATTCTATTTTAAGTATTTGAAAGTTATTAAAATATTACTTGTAAAAACTATCGTTGTATGTCGAAAAAATTATTAATGCAAAATATCAATAAAAAAATCAATTTCTACCACATAAATTATAAAAGCGATAATAATTAACGTATATTGAATTTTTAGAGCTTGTTTATCGTAGATAGATTAGATTGTCGATACCTAATATATAGCCAGATGATTCAATTACAAATATTTCCGTTCGATTTATTTGAAGCAATTTGTTTGTAATTATAAACTCAAAATGAAAATATCTATAATGGTTCAATCATTTTTTTCACATGTAAATTGTATAATTTAATATAATTTGAAGAAAAATATATGCAAATCATGTTATTCATTTGTCGATAAAAAGTAAAATAAAAAATCGACTGAAAAAACACCACCAATCTAACGTATCATATGTATCTAATTCGACGTTTTCGAAAAATTGGCTGTACGAAACTTTCGGTAAAATATACTCAAATAAAATAAATTGTTTTGTTTAGTTTATCTAAGATCCCTTTAGTGCATCTGTAATTTTGGTTACAGAACATTGAAAAAATATTTTTTTTTTTAACTCTTATATATTTTTTAAAAAACACTCTTAAAACATTAACTTTTTTTTTCGAATATTAAACCTTTATTTATTCTTAGGTGTCAACAATATTATGTTATATTAGGAATTGTGAGTTTAAAATATTTAAAAATATATAAAAAAACAAATTTATACTTAAAAATAAAAATATAAATAAAAATTTCAAATTTTTTAGGATACTAATATATTATTCAATAAAATTAAAAAATAAATCTTAACAATCCAAATCTAAATCACTTATATCAAAGTTAAAATTTAATCAATTATTTGATAGTTACTCTATAAATAAATAGGCTGTGTCATTTATCATGTATACTATTTTAAATAAAAAATATCTAATTTTTAATAAAATAGAAATAAAATATTATTAAAAACTTTCATTACTCTAATTTTTATTATCAATATTATTAATTTGGTTTTATTGTAATGTAATAACTATTAATCGTATCATTTATATGGTATAAACATTACAATACAGTTTTATCAAAACAAAATATAAAAAGAAAATGTATTATAAAAATTTGTGTATCACCCATGATACATTTGCTCATCAACGGTTTTAATTTTTATTATGATACAAAAGTCAGTAACGCGTTATGTATTGTCGGTGATACACTTGAAAATATATATAAATAAGAATACTTCCTTATATATACGTATGTTCAATGCATACAAATAATTTGCAGAATATTTTTAATCAAATAAATTTTTTATTAAATAAAATAACCCACAATATCAATGTTAAATGTGACTATGAAATATAAGTTTTTGATACTTTTTTATCAAATTTAATCACGTTATTTTAAATATCATATGTCCAAGGATATTGTAAAAACACTATTAGAATTATTTATTTTATCGATAATGAGGATTAAATTGTAAAACTATTAACAATCAAACATTTACTGAATGTATCATCAGTGATACATCACTCAGTGTAGGGTTGAAAAACACTTGGATCTGTAATACATTACAATGCCTTACGAAATAAGACAATGCCAATATATACGGAGAAATATGATGGTCGTTTAGACTGTGAAGATTGATATATTTTTATTTCGCGCAATAAAAATATAATATACAATAATAATACAAATTTTTGCAGATGAAACTTCATTGAAGTTTGTGATTGAAATATGTTGTTGATAATTACATTATAATATATTGTAATGATCAAAATTATATTATGTTAAAGCTAGATAAGTTAAGATATTCGAATAAATTCCCCGAATGTATATCATGTCCAGTGTCCATGAAAACATTATCTAACAAGATTTCATTTGGTCGGTGTAGCAGATGAAAGTATTCTCCATGGTCTTGGAACATAATATTTCCCGAACTTAAAGTACCCGAAAAGAGTGCTTGTTTGTGCATTAAAATTGCGAATTCAATTGCGATTTGAGATGCGTACATGATCTTATTTTGTTCGTGTATTAATCGTTCGCGGTAATTATTATATTATTGTTGGCCTAATAAAATAATATTGAAGAGAATCACGTGCGTGTGTAGTATCGATACATTTTGACTTTTAAAAATTATTTGAAGATATTGATCAGAAATTTTCAACCTTATTTTCTCACGGTACCCTTAGTCATTTTTTAAAAATCTGGAGGCACTTTACACTCTATACTCAATAGTAATATATCTTGTATTCATATTTATATTTGGTTATTTCGTTTTCATTAAGCTATGTGCGTAAGTATAATTATTTAGTATTTCTTGTAACTTTCGTTTTTTTTAATAATTATTTAATCCATATCGAAATATTACCATAAATGATTTGAAACACAATAGAATGCATATTTGTCTGTTTCATTACTAAAATTGCTATATTTTTATGAAATCGTTTAAATATATTTCAAATACATTCACAATAATTTAAATTTATGGTCACGACACCCTAGTTGGGAACCTCTGATATACATACATCATTTACGGATTCATTGTGGCCACCACCGCCGAAACGTCCTATACGTCCGATCTCAAGGTGATATGATTGTTTCTAGTGTTATTTTCAAAAGCGGACGACACATTGATACACAACATATCGCCGTATCGTAGCCACAAACTTTAACATTGTCAGAGTTGACCCGGCATGTCACTGTGTCTTATCAATGACTTTGAGATCGATTAAATCGCACGTACATGATAAATACGAACCCATGTGGTCTGCAATGTTTTATCAGTATACGTGTGTTCCATCCATCGACCTTCAATCCTCAGTCGTTACTGAAACACCCTTCCATCACTCATTGTTATTTGTTTCTGAATCCCCACCACCAACATCGGGTCAGTATAAGTTCTGAAGCTTGTCCCGCATTTGAGAGTTACGCAATTATTTCTCGGTTACAAATGAACCGAAGCATTAAAGTTTTATAATGTAAAAATAACTCTTGAATTTAGTATAGGGATTTTTTTTTAGAAACATTTCAAACATTCTATAACAACACTTTGAAGGTTCGGTAGCTATGTTCGATTGTCGCAATGAATATTTAATTATTTATTCATTACAATTATACAGTTTTCCCCTTTTAATGATACAGTACAATAAAAATGTAATTATAATTATGTAAACAATTTTAAATAATAATTTCACAACCTAAACATTCAACATTTTACAACATTTTAATAAAATATAAAACAAACCGAGAGAAACATCTATATCGTCGAGTGACATAATACTTTTCAGAAGTTCAATTTATCTACAATTTGTATTGGATTTAGGAATGAGAAAAATGTTTCGATACAAGACATTTATCAAAAGAACCAATAAAAGATCAATACTGTTCTAAATATTATTTTGTTACAAAAACTCACATAGTCATTATAATTCGAAAAAAATAAAACATTTCCATTAAAACCGTCACTGGCCATTGTTGGTGTTTTACGTAGGGTCGAAGGTAAAAATTAAAATATGGTCAAACACTTGGAAACCAACAATATCTTTATGTGCATGGATAAGAAAAAAAATGGTTACGGAAAAACCCGGTAAGGTGATTAGGTGGTAGGTCTGTTATATATATTATGAACCGAATCTTAAATAGACGCTTTACAGTTATAAAGGACATTTTTGATCTCCGGTGAAATGTATGTATAAATAACAATGATAACTGTACATGGAACAATAAAAACAATAAAAAACCGGTAAACAGTTATAATGTATAAAAAAATACTCATTATGTGTGTGGGTGTGGGTATGTATGGAGAATACAAATACTCAACATCATTCGACATGCGTCCGGTACAATACTAAATTGCGTGTAAAATTCAAGTCGCACAATAATATTTTATAATATTAATATGATACGGCCGGATAACCGGATAGCTGCAGCGTATACATTACCGTATTTAATGTATAATGTTAATAGCGGCCACTATGGCGGCGATCTTTTAATGATTCTGGACAGGGATTGGTTTAATAATTCAGAGGCGATCGCTTAGAGAAAGAACGAAGGAGACGAAGGTTGCGACACTGGGTTGGGACGCTTACCATAAAACTTTCTATACATGTATATTATATGTATAATGTACACACTACACACACACACATACGCACATATATATATGTGTGTGTGTGTGTAGGCGACACACGACGTATTTGGCGCGTAATGCAATATTAACGATGCGGGGGTTATATAACCCCCGCCGACTACGAATACGCACAGTCTACCATCAGGCGCACGTAAACGTAAGCTTTGCTTTCTTTCCTAATGTTCGGGAAGAGCTTTAAATGTAAATTTATAACGTTTATATATTTGGTGTTGTATATTATTTACACGTAATTATGTCTGTGTGTGTGTGTGTGTCTGTGTTTTTTAGTCAGAGCAACGATGATTCTTCGGGGCTGACATATCTACCGATATCTGTTTTTTTTAATCGTTTTCTGCATATATTTTTTCGCCGTAGCAACTGCTATACACATTTTATTATTATTATACTATACGTCGGCGGCGGCTGTGATGGCATATTCCTGTAGCATGTTACTCCTACCCCCACGTCATTGCATCTTCGAATGAAAATTGGCTGATATACGTCTGCCTACACGTATAAATATCGTGTACACATTTATACATTTATACATGTATATGTTTAATATCGTCGGTGTGCCAATGATACTCTTCATAACCTGTGTATTTGTACGATTTTTTAATAATATTCACCCTAAAGCTAAAAAATTCTATACATTAAGCCATCGCTTTTTATCCATCCGTCTACCTATCCTATTCGTCTATTCATCTATCTGATGCATCATTCTTTTTTTTAATTTTTTTTTATTACATATGCGATTCAATAAGTCTCCTGGGACTGTACAGTATTAAAATCATAATACGAATTGGTTGCAACGTTCACTATTATTAATTCACATAATTACATGTAACTATGTTAATAATATATTCATATACATATAGATTTCACAGTACACTGTACGTTACCAATATAGTTCAGCAATAGCAATGTTCTTTTAAGTAAAAAATTCCAGAGATAAAATAGTCCCCCATTGGGATTTTTGAATGGAGATTACTAGTGAGGAAATAATGGCCAAAAAAAGTATAAGAGATACGAAGAATAGCAACCTGGAATGTGTAAACCCTACTATAATGTGGTAAACTAAAAATAAGAATGACGAGAATGAACATCAATATTCTGGAAGTTTCTGGGAATAAGATAGCCTGAAACTGAATATATATGGAATGGAGAATATATATTTATATACTCAGGTACATCAGTTAAAAGTCCAGGAAGGGATGGAATAGGCATAGTGCTTGGAAAAATCATAAGAAAGTGAAAATGTATGCGCAGCACAATGAAAAGTTTAATCTTGTCAAAATAGAAACTAAACCAAACGATACATTTATAGTAAAAATGTGTATGCCAATTTCCAACAATAATGGTAGACAAGCAAACGAAGTATACGAACAAATTGAGATAGCTATTGAAGTGAATAAAGAAGAGGAAAATGTAATTATTACGAAACACTAGAATACGATAGTCACAGTTATCCCGGTGTGGATATTATCAGTGACCATGATCTTGTTATGATGTAATATATACTCAAATTCAAAAATATTAAAAGAAGAAGAAACACCAATCGATAAAAAGCCCATAAATTATAGGAAGGATAGTAAACAAAAAGTTTAAAGAATAAACGAATAAAATAAAAATATAAGGAGAACAGAAAATTGAAACCAGATAGACTTCCTTAAGAAAATCAAAAAAAACTATAGAAAAGGGAAGAAAATATAAAAACTAAATTCTGATGAATATAAGAGAAGACACAGAACTTCAGGAAACTTGATTATAAGGAAATCAAAAACAAAAAAAAAAAAAAACTAGTTACTATAGATTTAGAAAAGATAAATGAGATGAAAATTATGTAGAATATCTGGTATTAAAAAAAAAATTTGATACATTATTAATATATTTAAAACCAAAGAAAGTGGCGGGAATAAATGAGACCCTAGCGGAACTTTGGAAGTAAGTAAAAACACATATGGTGAACGAATTATTTAAAATTTAGAAATATTTACAGAACAGTGGATATAACCACCGACTTTGTAAAGCGTATAACTATTTCCATAATAAAGAAGAAATCACCTAAAAAGTGTGAATAATGTCGAAACATTAACTTGCTATCACACGCCTCAAGGATTTTAACAAAAATTATGTATAAGATAATGAAAAAAAAAAAAAAAAAAGAAGACATATTATCAGAGGACCAATTCGGATTTAGAAAAAAGTGTTAACGATAGAAGTTATATTGGTTTTAAGATTGATAGTGGAGGAAAAAAATACCGAATGATAAGTCGGCGTTTATTGCCTATGGTGACAAGAAGGCATCGACAAAGTTAACTGAGAAATAATGTTCAAAATTCTATAAAGTGTTGGAGTTTTAACCATGGAAAAAAACTGTTTTATCAATTGTACAGAAAGGTAAAAAAAAAAAAAAAAAATAGCAATCATAGAAATGTTATATATTCAAATATATTCCAAAATAAAGAAAGGTGTTAGACAGAGATGTACATTATCAACTTTAATATTTAATGCCTACACTCAAGAAGCTATAGATTTTATAAAAGAGAGGATACAGCTAAAAATAAAGATAAATGGTTACAGAATAGACACGTTGAGATTCGCAGACGACATGGAAATAATAGCGATGAAAAATAATTTACACATGGAAATTAACGTAAAGAAGATAAAGAAGATGGACGTTGAAGCGGACCTCACAATGTTATCACAACGGTTGTCGACGGACGCGTCTGTCGGTTTTGATCAATCACCAAACCACAAGGCGACCTCCAACACGACACCCGGTTTTCCCGTCTATCATAGGAGGGAGATCTTGAATGAACACGGAGACTCGCACTACCAACTAACCGTTCTGTTTTTCAGTGTGTGTTGTATGTGGAATATCGCGAGCACCTATTTTTTGTCATTCATATATTTTATATTTTATAACTATGCGATATATATATACATATATATATATATATATATATATATATATATATATATATATATATATATATATATATAATTTTTTTTTTTTGGTCTTTTTTCGATAGTTTTCAAACATTATGTGGATGGCGTCAACAATTTGTCGTTATTTGTATTATAATTATTATCATTATTCTGTTTTAAATTACTGTAAAAAATAACTGCAATAAATTTTTATTATTATAATAATAATCACATTTTGTTGTTTTAAGCGGCTTACCCTTAGACGCGCTGTCCAAAAAAATCTTAGTATGTAGTAGAAAATTAATATAAGAACAAGAACAAAATTAATGGATAATGACACTTTAGAGCAATTAGAAGATTTCATATGTTTAGGTAGCACTATAAGTTCAGATGTGAGATGCAAAATGGAAGTTATATAGAGAATATGCTAATCTAAGGTGGAATTAATGAGATAAAAAGGTTTTTTACATCGGCTTTAATATCAAAAAAAAAAAAAAAAAAATATACTAAAAACATAAATTTTGAGCGTCATGTTATATGGATTCGAAACATGGATTATGCAAGAGTAAAAATGAAAAGAATAGAGGAATTTCAAATGTGATGCTACAAAACGTCAGAAAAGATAGAATTACTAATGAAGAAGTTTAAGAAAGGGAACCTGAGATGAAATCTGTATGGAAGAGTTTACGAAAAAGTCGAAATGAATTAATAGGTTATGTTTAAAAACATGATGAACTGCTATTACTCATTTTCAAAGGAATAATTGATGGAAAAAATCAAAAAAGAAGACCAAGATTGCAATACATAAATAAGATTATAGAAGATTAAGGATTTAATGAATATCAAGATATGAGATTATAAGTTAGTTATAAAGAACCATGGAAGTTGATGCAAACCAAACATTAGATTGAATATTGTTGGAAAAGAGGGAATACACTGTACATTATTTTTTAAAATACTATTTTAGCTCAATTATATTTGAAAATATTATGCGTTTAAGATAAAAATAAAAAATTAAATTACATCTTCGTATACCTACACACACTTACACACGTATTATATATATATATATATATATATATTCGGAAGAATGTGGATTGATATATGAAAGTCACTTAAAAGTAATAAGCATTACAAAAAAAAATTTTAACGAAATCAGATATTTCTATTAAATTTCGTTAAACGATATTAGTTATTGAGTTGAAGACATTTCAAAGTTTTGAAATTTTGAGATAACATTTTTGCTTTTTGTGAACACTTTAATTTAAATTGTCTTAGTAATTTTTTGTAAAAGTTATAATTTTTTAAGTGCAATCTACCATATTCAGAAAGTTAAACTTATAAGTATTGAATAGTAAGTATGGGAATGAAAACCCCATTTTCATTCCCTCAGAATCTTTTATTTCCAAAATAATGGTACATGAGTTACAGTTTTTAAAGTTTATATTTGTATGAATATCATTAAATTAATCGTTAATTATAAATAGTATTCTTTATACCGTGTGTCCCAAAAATCAGGGGCCACTTTACCACTCATTACCATGTAAATATTTTTCAATTCTGTTTGCGGGACATTAAACTAGACTAAAGGATCGTACATTTCTATGACTTAAAATATTTTTAACTCATGTATCTTGCGCATGCGCAATATAACTTACATTTTTTTAAATGGCAACCCCTAATTTGAATATCATATTCGGGTTCATCGATTTTTTTCAAGCCATTTTGATGTATCAACTTGTGTCCTAAACCCAAAATTGACTAAACTAGAGCTAGGTAGAATTTAAAAAAATTCAAAAATTCAATTAAATTAATTCAAATCGACGTAAACATTCCCGAGTAGTTGCTGCCAGTATTTGGTTTTCGTTTAGGAGGTAACATGCCTGTGTAATTTTACTCTTTAAATCTTGGATGTTGATTGGAGGATCAGCATACACAACATTTTTTAAGTGTCCCCACAAAAAAAAATCTAACGGTTTTAGATCTGGTGACCTTGGGGGTCACTCTACTGGTCCATGTGTTGCAATAAATTTTTCGCCAAATCTTGTTCTCAAAAATTCTTGGACAATTCGGGCATTATGAACAGGTGCCCCGTCTTGCTGATAATAAATGTTTCTACGTACCTATCTAAAGATAAATCATCAAGAAGTAATTGCAAGTCATCACGAAAAAAATCTAAGTATCTTCTTCCCGTTAAAGTTCCGTCATAAAAATGGGGCCCAAGTAACTTACCACCAATCAAACCAACCCATACATTTATACCCCAACATGTTTGGAAGTTTGTAGGAACAGTCCAGTGAGGATTTTCATTCGACCAATAGCGATTATTTTGCTTATTTAATATTCCATTATTAGTAAATTTACTTTCATCAGTCCACGAAATACGGTTAATTAATAATGGATCATCCTCAGACGTCACCATTAACCAAAAATTAAAATTTAATCTTTTTTCTAGGTCTGTTATGCGTAAATGTTGGACAAAGTCTGATTTGTAAGGGTGAAGTTTATTTTTTTTTAAAATCTTATGAACTAAAGTTTTAGGTATGCCAACTTCATGTCCGACGTGTCTAACAGACGAACGTGGGTTAAGATGTACATACGCTAAAACTTGATTTTCAATAACTTCATTAAAATGTTGATTTACCCGTGGTTGTTGTTGAACAGCATTTGTTTTATTAAATGAACCAGTTTCAATCAATGACTTTTCAAGTTTTTGAACACAAGTACGATTGGGGTGATACCGATCTGGATATTGCTGAGCGTACATTCTTGTTGCTTCTCGTGCGTTTTTGTTACATTTTCCGTAGATCAATAGTAACTGAACTCTTTCACTATTATTCATGATTAATATTTATTTTATTCTAACAAAATTCAAACTTTAACTTATAATACCTAAAGGTATTGACAATAGCGAACAATAAACGTCGAACTACTAAGACTGCAATGACACATGACTCTGATAATGAGTTCTATAATACCTGAAGTCGGTCCCACACGACTCGTGTAATCGGCGAATATTCGTCAATCGTACTACTTTGCGAGTCGTGTGTGAGGTATTTAATCGTAAAGCACGACGATTATTTTTACTCGCCGAGTCACTCGCGGTTTCCCGTCGGTGTCGGGTACAACACGAGTGACTCGTGCTGATAAGAAATCTAATCTTGGATTTTCCCCCAAAAAAGGCGAAAAGAAGAAAGTATTTCATTATTATTTCGAATAAATATTTGGCGATTACGTGTCGTATGACGACACGAGCCGTGTAGGAGCATTGGCGATGACGAGCAAAGTATACCTATTACGATTGACGAATAATCGGCGAGCACATGAGTCGTGTAGGAGCAACAAAATTACAAAACATCGTACATCGTACAAACTTGCAAGTACACTAGCCGAGTATACGCTCGCAAAGTCGTGTGGGATCGGCTTAATATACAAATAGCTAATGAAATTTTAATAGGTATAGGTAGATAATAAAACTAGAAATACCAATGCTCATTATTATTTTAATAGATACTTAATTATAATTCTGATGGAAA
Organism: Sipha maydis; assembly: GCA_034509805.1. NCBI lineage: Eukaryota > Metazoa > Arthropoda > Insecta > Hemiptera > Aphididae > Sipha > Sipha maydis. Next base: position 402,967 of record JASXSY010000974.1, read on the forward strand.
CAAAAATACACTTTTTCTTCTTTTTTGGTTTTAGCCAATTAAGACCATATGCAATTTCATAATGTGTAATAATAAAATAAGATAATAATTCATAAATAGTAAATAGTTAATTAGTTTAATAATAATAATTTGGATTATTTGTTTCATGGTGTTTAGAAGAAAAAAATAAGTACGCAAAGTAAGAAAAAAAAAAAATTAATTTTATTGAATTTTTGAATTTTTTTAAATTCTACCTAGCTCTAGTTTAGTCAATTTTGGGTTTAGGACACAAGTTGATACATCAAAATGGCTTGAAAAAAATCGATGAACCCGAATATGATATTCAAATTAGGGGTTGCCATTTAAAAAAATGTAAGTTATATTGCGCATGCGCAAGATACATGAGTTAAAAATATTTTAAGTCATAGAAATGTACGATCCTTTAGTCCAGTTTAATGTCCCGCAAACAGAATTGAAAAATATTTACATGGTAATGAGTGGTAAAGTGGCCCCTGATTTTTGGGACACACGGTATATATACTATGTATTTGCAAGAAATAACTAAAAAAAAAATATAAAACACAATGATTATGGACTTAACTCTCTTTACTTATACATGGAACTTAATGATATATTTTTATTCTTAAATGAAACATTTTTTAATAATTTTTTACACAGCTCTGATTTAATCATGGTTATAAAATGCTCACACTTATTTCATGAGTTCAATATGCTATATGGATTATTTTGAATTAATTGAAATTTATGATGAATAATGTCGAAAACAGTCATAATTTCTTTTTTATTTGGTCGAGAGAAACCTTAAGGTTTATCAAGGTATGTTTCTACATCTTCTTTACTGTTTCTATCTTATTTCATTTATTTCATTAATATAATTGATCATAAATCATTGATCTTTTAAATTCAGTACAAAATGTGTATCACGAATTCATGACCAATATTTTACTGTTAAGTTAACAAATTGTACATATGAATATTCACGAAATAATATTATAATTTTATGTAGTAAAAAATGTTTTTAAATTGTTTGAAGTTCAAGTTCATTGAATCCATGAAAGTAAAAATATCATGGATTCAATAATCTGGATAATTTATTATATTTTTATATTGTTTGTGATATTAAACGATATTTATGTAAGAACTTAAATAATACAATTATTTTAAACTATTATTTTTCAACATATAAATTTATTTTAGTAAATATAGGTACTATATAATGAGTACTGCTTAACAGACATAATAGTAAATAATATAATATAAAGTTTTTGAAGATCCAATTTCTTAGATTGTGTAAGATTTAAGAGCAGTTAAATTATTTTGCTACATCGGTGTTTAAAACTTATAACCATTGCTTTAGGAAAAATAATTTTAGGTTAAAAAATTGTGGTTGAGTTTGGTCAGTTTTTATTCCTACAATATTTTCTATTGTCATAAAAAAAATTAATTAATAAGGTAGATTAATCATTTAGAATAATAACTATTACATTAAAGAAGAGAGACTTTTAAAATTGAATTGCCTATAAAAAGTAGAAATATTGTTAAAATATTTCATGGTTATGTAGTTTCATAACCTAAATAATTAATATCCTCTAATGAAAATTAGTTAAAATATCTAATATAGTCAACAATTAATTTTTAAACGCTAGTTAAACATTTTTGCAACTATCCAATATCAATCAAAATTCATCCAGTAGTATGCCTATATACTTTTATAGGAAGGAGGTAAACTTCATATATTTTTTTACAGTGTACTTTTATATATTTTTCAAATGTGATATTAATAATAAATAATAAAAATTTAAAAAAGAATAATGGTCATGAAAGGATTACTTTTTCAAATTGCCTTTTCCATTCATCTATTAAATTTATTCGAACCTACCTACAATGTTTGGTTTAGCACTTAATACTATGATTAACCACACATTTCAATCACAACCTTCGATGAAATTTCCTCCGTGAAAATGTCATTTGAGTTACACAGAACAATTATATGTAAATCGCTTCTATCCGACAGACCTTAGTATTTGAACTACGTTTTGTAGTTATAGTTTCACCGAATTTAATAGCTTTTTCATATTTCTGCTTAATTCAAAGCATTGTGTATACTAATACAGTTTCAAATATTTTTAATCGAATACACATGTTCAAAGTATTTCGGTTTTCGGATCCGATGTTTAAATGTAACAATCGGAGTTATCTTCACCGATAAATGTGCATCTGAGGAAATGACAAAAAGATACGAAACAAAAAAAAAAAAAAAAATATGCAATAATACATTTTGGATTTTGTTTCAGAGTTCGTAGGTTCTGAAACGAAACAAAGTATATATTTGTGTGAAAGTGAGTTATTTTTTTCCTCTTAACGCTTTTGTAGTTTTTACAAGTTAACCAAAAGTTTCGTACACTAAATTTTTCAAACATGTCGAATTGGACACAGATGTTATTCTAGATAGGTGGTTTTCCTTTAGTTAACTTTTGTCTTTCAAACGAGAAAACAATTACAAGATTTACATACATTTATCTTCAAATTATTCGTATTATATTATTCAGTATACATATGATAAAAATGATTGAACCATTGTTGATATTTTGGTTGTCAGTTTATAAATACAAACATTCTGTTTCAAATAAAGGGGGAGAAAAAGTTTTTAATTGAAGCAACTGGTTATATATTAGGTATCGACAATCCAATCTTTCTATTTTACAAAAACTGTAATAGTTCAGTATACGTTAAATATTGTTGCTTTAATAAAACTATAAAACTATAACTTATATGATATATAGTGATTTTTCTTTTTTTTTTACTTCATATTTGTTTTAACATACTTATTGAATGTTTTGATAAAGGTTGTTTTAATAACTTTAAAATATTCAGAACAGAATACAGAAACACTCCTGAAAGATTGGGGGTTCATAGTAACAATAAAACTGAAAAAATGTATATATAAATTAACATACCATTTATTAATAGGAGATTATTCCAAAAACATAATTTATGATACTAAGACATATAGCTTTTTTTTTTAAAAAAAAAAAAGTTAAAAAGAGTAATTCTTCTGGGTCAGATAAGACTCTATTATCTGGCGACATTCAGGACCGGGAATATTAAATTTCTTTTTTGGTCTTTATAACTGCAACCAATGAACTTGGTTGATTAAAAAAAAAACAATTTAGAGTCAAGAGTTCTGGTTTACAAGTTTATATTTCTTAATATTGTTAATATTGCAGTAGAATAATATGTCTTAAATGACTTTGTTGACTTTTAGTATTCCTTCCAAATTTTACAAAAAGTGAGAAAAAAAAATTCAAATGCATTCAAATGCCTATAAAAAGCACAAATATTATTAAAATATTGCGTAACAACGACATTTTATTAATTAAATGACTATTAGGTTTAATAAAAATTAGTTGAAATAATTTCAAAATAATAACAATAGTAATAATTATATAAGGTCAACTGACATAGTTAATATTTATTTTTTAATGATTATTAACGTTTTAGGTGGCTTTTCGGTATTTTAAGACTACGAAAAAAATAATTATAAAATAACTTGTATCCAGTTTCAAAACCTTAAAAAAAAAAAAATTAAAAATTTAATAAATATTTAAATTTATAAACGTAGCAGGTTTTGGTAATTGTATTGATTTATGAAAATAAAATGTCCTTACGTTTATACATATTTTTTTTTTTATTATTTTAGCTATATTTCAATTTTATTTATAAATAAATAAAAAAATAAAAAATAAATTTTAACTATTTATTAAAATGAAAAAATAATTCACTTATTTCATGTTAATTAAAAAATAAATTTAGAAAGTTTACAGTTATGTTAATGAAAATTTAAAAGTAACTATTGTTTGTGTGTGTGTGTGTGTAACTAAATATATATTTTCAAAACCTATTGTCGTACTTAAATTTTCTTATCCCCATTTATTTTTGAAGAAGATGCGAAGAAAACATAAAATTTTCAATTTTTTATAAATAACTTCAAAAAATCTTTTGAAAATTATACCATTTAATGCGAACCTCAAGCCTCTATGATTATTATTTATCGAGTTTCAATGAAAACCAAATTTGCATTTATTCGAAAACCATAAAGGTTTGTGGTCAATTGATATACATTTATTTTTTATTTTATTTTAATTTTCTAAAATGCCAAAGATTTGCTGATCTTAGAATCATATGAAAATAAATTGATGAATTCAATTCTCCGAATAACTAACAAGTAAAAATATTATAATAAAACTCCTATATGGTTTTTTTAACTGATGATTTTTATAAATGAGTACTGGATGTACTGGAAGAGAACTATTAGAACAATGTCTTAACATTTTTTTTATGGTACATCCAAGATAATAATATAAACCAATCCATTAAAATTTGTAGCATAAAACATTTTTATCATTACAAATAAAAGTTAAAAAAAAAGATACAATGTTTACAGGAAAATATAAAACAAAAAAAAAAAAAAAAAAATGTTGATAATAAAATTAATAAATCAAATCTGTCCCACACAACTCCGTGTAAAAAAACATCACGTTCTTGGTCACATCCGTAAATGTCGATTAATGATACCAAGAGTAATTTCCTATTGCAGAATTAGCAAAAATATACAGTGACCTTTGTTATTGTTACATTCTGTCTGGGAATTCTTATATCTGAATTTGGAAGGCTTATATGGAACGATTCATATTCATTTTCTATTGTATTAACTTATTACTTATTACTTATTAACTTTCAATACTCGTAATTGTTCATTTTTATTTTATTCTCATTATAATTTTAAAGAATAGATTTTATTTATTGTTTTATATCATCTTTTCCCTATCTATCCATAATAATTTGATGTTTTGTGCATTCAATTTATTTTTATTTTTTTGATAATTGACCACGAATCAAGTAAGAATTATTTTATTACCATCCAAACTACATCTAAAAAGATTTATAATTGATATATTGTCATCACAAATGCTCTCCTTTAAATATATAAAAAGGTAAATTAAATCCTACTAGGTTTTACTGTCTATCTATCTACTTATCAATATAATTCCACACTAATTATCACCAACATAGCCACCTTAACTTCTTTTTTTTTTTAATTTTCTTTAATTTTGGTGAATGCCATTAAAAACTCATTCTGATTACATCATTAAAAGTTTCAATTGATTTCCTCTGTATCCTCCATAAGATATTTTTTTCAATGAACCTTAACAATGTTAAGTATATTAATTTAAAATTAATAATGCTCTTATTGAAATTGTCTATTTACAGAATTATAATCATTAGTTAACAAGATATTCATAATGAAATTTTTTTATTTATTCATGACACGAATTTTAATAAACATATACTTCGGAACTTTGTTATAGGTATTTCAAATAGTTTTCGTATATTTAATAATTTGTTTTATTACGTATAATTATCAATACATTTTGGATAGTCTGTTAGAAAAATAATTTATCACATTATTTATAACAACAATAATACTCAAAAAATAATATTACAAATTACGTATTTATTGAAATTTAAATAAACTGTTTACTTCGTGACCCGTTATAGCACAAGGAAGGAAGTATATGATGAGCAATCATTAAATTAATTATTACGTAATTATTAATATATTATCATTCAAAAAAGCGTATAAGATTATCAAAAAAAGTGTAGGTACCATAAAAACGGTGTGAAACAATTCAAATATGAAGACATGGAAAAAACTAGAAAATTAAATAACGATATCTTTGCATTTTGAATTGTTAATGATCAATGTATACACATTCCGATTACATTCATTTCTTCTTATTTTCTTAAACACCCACGGCTTACTAAGTTTGAAATAATCTGAAAATAAATTGAGGGGTGTGTTAATATTTTATCATTTGAGTATTATTATATAATCATTATAATAGTTTCATTTACCAAATTTAGTTAGCTTGCTTTGTACAGAGAAAGGAGCAGGTTTAACAATTGGTTCATTAATACTATCTCGTGATTGCTTATCATTTTTTAGTCCGTTAGTATCTTTGTTTTTTAACATCATCTTGATACAATCTGAAACCATAAAGTAATGATAGATATTATAATATAATGCGCAACATCAGAAAACTAATATCGTTATGTAATTTTCTCATTTTATTTGTGCGAGTTTTAAATTTATAGATAATACAATTGTGATGAAGGATTATACTGTGAATGGTAATTCAAATTTTCATATCGAACCCTTTAGACATTTACCGAAGATAATTTTTACGGTAATTTTTTTATTATTTTGTGGTCATTTAGTACATGGTCATATTATTTTTTTTTTCTATTTTGCCCTTTTTTTCTTTATTTGGTATGAAGTTGTAATTTAATTTAATTTTTTAATTGAAATTATTTATTCTCTTACTTAAATAATTATTTTTCAAAAATTACAACACAAAATATTACTGTATTTCGGATACTTTTCAACGTAACATATCTGTGAACTTACCAAATGCGGAGATACGCGACCACGATGGAGTTGCTAGGACGTTTATGTTGAACGCGTCATCGTCCGAGGCCTTCCTTAGCATTGGCCGTGACAAACCGGCGATTCGGGGTGCATCCAATAATGTTCTTCGATCTACATCCGCAGCCAATGTTCTTGCTGGCTGGACCAACTCCCGCAACTCCAATGATGGTTCCAATTCTTGGCACGTTGACGGGAAGATGCACTGGAACGTGACGCGTACTTCCAGACCGATGGCCGGGTCGTAGGACACTTCGACGCAAATCAACGACAAACCGTCGCTGATGGTCAACGACCAGATCCAGCTAAGACGGGGGGCCATCTCGAAAGTGCCTATCACTATCGCGCCGCCGATTTCGTTCAGCGTTATCCTCGTCGGCGTGTTCTCGACCACGTACAGAAGCATAGCCATGGCATCAGACGTGGCCAGCAACGCCTGTGGCTCACACTTCTTTAGCCGCAAGGTTGAGAACGAAGTCAACAGGACCTCACACTGCATCGGCCACATTGAGTGTCGTACTGTCAATATCGGCAGATCTGGGACCGAAACCACTGCTATGGTATCCTGTAACAGACAGTCTTCTCTGCCTGCCTCCTTCGGCATGTCCTTCTCCATTGTAGCAATGGATTGGTTCTTCGCGACATTAGTGGCAGCGGTACAAACGTAGCTGTGATCCACTGCCACTTCTTGTGCTAACTTATTAGTCGGCCGATCGGCTGACATAAAACACTTAACGTGCATTATACTTTTGCAAGCTGTCGAGTAATAATTTTATGTTTTAATTATAAATGTTTCTTATATAGCTTGAATATTGACGCAAATTACTAGAAATATTATAGAAATATTTCACTAAAAAACAATAAATAATAATATATCTATTTAATTACAAGTCTTAAAATGTATTACTTACCAATGCACTTAACCATTTTTTTGAGTTTGAAAAAACATCTTTTTTTGCAAATTGAACATTTTTTTAGACTGTACGTTAGTTGTTTAACATTTTCATGGTCCATTACACCACATTTAATGTTAGTTGCCATTATGTCTTAAGTATTTTGGTTTTCTTTCGAAATTTATAATCATACACAGGACTGAAAAGTTATTTGCGTTGACTGATTGGAATCAAAGCGAGTTGTGATTCAATATTTCATGTTACCACCGAAGTAAACATAGTTTATTATGTTACCTACAGTTACAATATGAAATTTGTTGATTTTTCGATTGAGCCATTTAAATATAATCTCACTTATATTACAATTACAAATTATAATACATTCAAATCACAATGGAATTCCTTGGTTTCAAATTTAAAATTGTTTTCACGATAAATATGTGTTAACGTGAAATATTTTCATTATGTCTTTAGTCAAAGGTTGTATCTTGCATTATTTGTTACTTATTTTTTTTTTTTTAGTATAATCTTAATTGATGTCATGTTATAGTTTCTGTATTGAACTATTTTACACAGAATATATATATTATTTGAATCATTTATATTATGTAGAACATATTAATAAATATACGAGTACACATAATAAAATATGTTATTTTACAAAAGTAAAAGGTTAGTCCAATTTCAAAAAATGGAGTGATCTATTTAAAAATTCTCAGATTTATATCTCTATTATTTATTATAGTTGAGATGTGAAAACTTTTTACTAATTGAATAATAATTTATATTCTATTTTTTTTTAAAAATTTGATTGCCATGACTATTAACAAATCACAAGGCCAATTCTAGAAAATTCATGTTTATCACATGGTCAATTATATGTGGTGTGATCATGGGTTGGAAGACCATTCGCGTTATTTGTTCTTACGCTTGATAATAAAAAGAAAAAGTGTAACCCGTAAACCAAATTACATGGCCAATAATGAATCAATGAAATACTTTATATAACTCTTAAATTTCAAATAAAATTCAAAATCTGCTCATTTATAGCCATTAATGTGGAACAAAGTTCGCCGGGTCAGCTAGTTAAATATAATTTATTAATATAATATGATATACTCTATAATATTAATGTAAATATATTTATAACCTTTTTAAAGTGGAGGAGATTCCCAGCACCATAGCTTATGATTTCAATTATTAAAGCTTTAAAAAAAAAAAAAATCAAAAAGGGGCAATTTCCTAGGTTTAGATAAGACCATGGGTCAGATGATATTCTGAAACAGATAAATTATATTGCTATATTGGTCTTAGTAAATTGGTACATAATTGCTTTACAAAAAGCTCAATTATTATTAAAATATTTTAAAACTTTGAAATTTCATTAACTAGATAACTAATACAGTTTTACGAATATTTATTGAAATATTCGACTTAGTCAAAATTTCACTTTATTATGGTTATTATGTACATTTTGTAACAAACTTTCAACTTTTTTTTTTTTTTTGTTACTAAGAAAATTCTCTAACAATTTTGTATTCAGATAAAAAGTATCATTTATAAAAATTGAACGATAATTGATGTAGGTTAGTATGACGTTTTTAAATATTGGTTTATATTTAATTAATTATTTTACATTTGTTCGTAAAATATTAAAATATCTATAAAACTATGTACTCAATAATTAGTATTTAGATTTCAGAGACTTCTGTTCACTGAGCATGTGAGGAAAAAACTATTTTTCAATGGGGAAGATCAAAGGTATTTAGATAATATATAAACAATTTGTATTACAAGGGCACTGTACTTATATACGGAGAATCAAATTTGAGGAGTCCAAAGTATTAACGCCCAGTTACCTTTCCCAGTTTTTTGTCTACCATGCTTCTGTACCAACCCTAATATAAATCAGCCTCTCTTTGGCTAATCCGGAAAAAAATTCCTGGCTCCGCAACTGTTTCTCATGGTAAAATAAATGCACTCACTTAGACAAGAATACAACTATATATAATGTAACGTTGCATATAATAAATTATAATATTTATATATTTATATTTATATATATATATATATATATATATATATATATATATATATATATATTGTATAATGCGATAATATTTCACGATCAGGGAACCTTATATTCGTATTAAAATATAATTTTAGTAAAATATCGGAACGGTTTTTGTTTTGTTTTTTATAACATTTTATTATTGCTCATAAACATTTGTGTCGGTAATATCTGGTGAAAACATGTATATTGATTTACGAACATTTTCTTCTCTATGGATGTTTAAAAATTGAAATTAATGAAATACTTATTTACAACAATCTGACGTTCGTTCGCATGATTTATTGAGGTATTATTTTAAATATTAAGAATAAAAAGTTTTTTATTTCAAAATTCATTATAGCAGTGCTCATATAACAAAATGAAAATAAAACATAAACCACTTTAGATAACATTTTATCCAACCATTAATTTTAGTGAATTCTTGGCCAGAAATATGTTAATATATTTAAATTGAAATACTTCAAGAAAACCTGCCGGAGAATTCGGTAAAGTTATTATTCTATTATACATTTAATATTAATGTATACTGTAAAATAAATTTGAAAATAAGATGAGCAGATTAATACCAAATAAATCATTTAAATGGTTATTTGATGGTAAAAGGTGACCCACCAACACGTTAATCATGTGGAACTAAACTCAATCAAATCTTCGAGGAATTCGGAAAGTATGAAAAACAAAGAGAGAATCTAAGCAATCTAAGCAATCTTATTAAAACAAGTGTAGGTCCAAATTAAAAAATAGTTAGTAACGCAACATAAGTTTTCCATTATATTAAAATATTTTACCTAATATAGCCAAAAAATATATTATATTTCTACAGTAATCTTTTTTATCAATTTTTTTCTTATATATATAAGTATAATGCTAATGGTCTAGTAGTCAAAGAAGAAATAATTAAAATTTCATGATTAAAAATAAAATGATATAAATATTTTGAACGTATATTTAAAAATATATTGATGGAAACATTATTTTCTATAATAACATACTCTTATACATTTTATACATCATCGACTACCTTATGACGTGTAATTTAAAAATGAAAAAAATTCCATACAATGCAAATAATATTTTAATCAAAATGAGTAGTTGACGTAAAATTTATTTTCTGTTACAAAAACATAATATTAAAACACATTAGAATTAATTGCGTGCAGAAATGTAAATTCCTTTTATTAATTAATCGAGTAAAAATATATATTTACTTAGATTATTAAAATCCCTTTTAGTGTTGAACCAATTGATATTTTTTAATTTGAGTAAGACAGTTAACATCGAAATAGTGCCGTTCTACTACAGTGAAATATTTAGAAAATAAAAATATGATATGGACAATTGTGCGTTGTCGCTAAAAATTATAAATTATAAATCCGTCTTGATGGATTTGTTCGCAATACTAATTTAAAACCAAATTCATCGATATTCAAATAAATGCACGGTAGCAATGTGACATTTGCGATATCGTACAATTGTATTATAAACTATGATCACTTCCATTCGACATATTACAGTTACGGATTCATAGGACAACCGCTAACTTTCGGCACCTCTGAAGGTCTACTTTTAGTCTTTGATGTCCAGGCGTGGAAAACCATAACACTGCCTCACGTGTGCATTATATTTTTTTCGGAGTCCGTAACGTTTTCGTTGCTGGCGCATTTCCAGCAGCTTTATTTATTTATTTTTTTTTTTTTTTATATTCAACTGGAAAAAAAAAGTAAAACCTGTCGCGAACACGAAATCTCGAATCGTACACATCGCGCACTTGCACGTCGATCGAGTAAATAATCAACCGACCCCGAAACACACGAAACGGTAATAGTAATATTAAGTAATAATAATAAATAAAAAAAAAAAAAAAAAAAAACCATCCCTCCGGCCCCGTAGCAGTGGCGTTCTGCCGGTCGGCGCGTTTCCGTATCGACCGACTTCACGCGTTACATTAAATTTATTATCGCATACCTGTGCACGCGCGCATTACCAGCCGGTTACGCGAAATATAATGTTGTTCCCGAGCGGGCGGCGCCGCCGTCGCAGTTGTGCGCTGAAAAATGATATTTCACCACTTTCGGCTGCGATCCCGCGTCACGTCCAGCCAATCAAACGTGTGCCGCTAAATTCTAAGTACGTACGTGATTGCCGATTCCCGCAAACGATATTATACGGCTCCTGAAAGACTGCTTTTTCTCCATATCTCTCTCCGTCCCTCTCCTGATGTGTAGGTGTACCCGGCGGGGATGGAAAATCCGTATATCCTGTAATACCGAGCCCCTTATTCGATTACAGTTTAAATAAATATAACTTCTTGTTTGACAAATCGATTTGGGAATACGAGCACAGCAGCAGTGCTCCATAAGTATAGGTTCACGTTGTACTAACATTTTAAGTTGAATTGTTTTTTTTATTTTTTTTATTTTTATTTAATAATAGTTCAACGTATTGAACGCGTCTTATCGACAGCATCCATCTCCAGAAGACGTGAACGAAAAATGTTTTTCTGCTATACTTACGGTGCGCGCGAATAAAAAGTATACATATGAATTATTCGACGTTACAAAACCGTGCTTGTACGCTCAAAAAGTTGTGTTGTATTAATATTGATTTTTAAACGGATCGGATCTATTATACTTTCCACCAGACCGTAAGAGTTTGAAGACAACTTTTTTTTTTGATTTGTACAAATTATTTTTATTAAATATTACATAATTAATAAGTCTTACAGTTTATTCTACTCGTATATCCACGACAAGGATTGTTCATGATAATTTCTTCGGCTATTAAGGTATTAATAATAATAATATTATTATTCAGGAGCGAAAATTTCTCTGCATATTTATTTTAAGACGAATACTTTTATTTTTATGTATTTTTTGTGCGTACAGAAGATACTAATAATTCAAAAACTGTCGTCTTTATACATTTAAATATTTCGTTAAATTGCTTTTTATCCTTTCAAAATAGTCTTATCCATATTATGTTGAAATAATCTATGACTTACTGGAAGAAAGACGAGAATTATCTTAAAAGCTCCGTGAAGATTCCAAGACAAAGTAGGATAGGTATGAAGTGAAAATTCGTTGATACGATATTGAAACTGAAATATTTGTATCGCTTATATGGTGTACGGTGTTCGTGTTTTCAGATCATACCCGAATTATAAAATGTGTAACTTCCTTGCAAAAGTCCTCGGAAAAAAGGTGGTGGTCATATTTTTCACGTTTTAAAACGAAATGAAATTATTCAAAATAATTTTTGTTTATCAAAAACTGATGCGTCACATAATGTTGTTTACTTGAAACAGAAAGAATCGTCAAACTAATGGAAATAAAGACAATACATATTCAATACATTTCAATGGATGACCGAACAATAATAATTATAAATTAACAGTATACGGTGTATTGTTTTCTATTGTCTAAATCGGAACAGTTTATAAATTAAACGTCAACGTTTATGCAACGATTAGTTTACAAGATTCGTATAGTCCGACCGAGAATTAATTCCTGAGTCTTGAAATTAAAATCGGATTTTTATTTAATGAAACGATATCTGTCGAAAAAGTTAATTGAGTTTTATGATATCACAGATAACGGTTAGTCCATAATACTGTAATTATTTCAAAATCAGTGATATGCATGTCCCCAGTAGTTTATTTATTTATCTAAATTATTTGAAGTAGTTAACATAAAGGATATAGGCAGTTTTATATTAAGCTGTTTACGACGTTAATTAATATCGTTCGGCCTTTATTTCTTCGGCGTTTTGAAAATACTATCAACTACCAAAAATGAAACGGATACTTAATATAAAAGGAAGGTCACATGAGTTTCCCGCATTTTTTCTTAAATATGTAAAATATCGCATAAGTATATTACGCACGTATGCCGTACAAACCCATTTTACAACTAAAAACGCTGTGTGCCTATAACAATTTAAAAGCGAATAGCGTAGAATTAAAACAGTTAAATGATTAAATATGAAGACAGCACAATATTTTTGATAAAATGGAATATTGTTGTGTTCCTAAAAAAAGGTAATTAGTCGTTTTTTTGAGTATCTACCTAAAAATAACTTTGTCGAGCGTTTGACCGATTAATTCAATGCATTTGAATTTTAGTATACAATAACTTCAAATTTGCATAAAATCCTACTTAAAAATACAATATTAATTATTATTCATGAGGTAGAATTAATTTTCTTATAATAATTTTAGATTATAAACTTAAAAACTCTAAAGTTTTGACTTTCTCGAACTCTTTTGTGGATCATTTATAAAAATGTATATTAAAATTGCATACACTACGCATCCTTAAGAGTCAGAAAATTATTAGGTAGGTTAAGTGGTACGACATTGCTGACTCGGAGTTTTCGGACCCGGCCATCGTCTTACAGTTTTACATCTCTTCGTTCCACGCCGTAAAACACGTGTCCCCAAAACCTTTAAAGTCCCTTCTTTACAATGTCCCTTTAAGTTAATGACCATAGCTAATGTTATAGCCGTCGGAAACAAAAAAAATAAAAATAAAAATATTAAGTGAAATGAAGATTTACAGAGGTTTAGGTTATAATAATTAAAACAAAATCAAAATTAAATTCAATGGTTGCAATAGCAATATTACTTTTCTTTAAAAGTTCTGGAATATTTTTATTCATACTTTTATGAGGTTTTAATCTCCTTTGTCATAACTTGGATTTTTAGTATTTTTATTTATTTTTTTCTGAACGTTTTAAATTTGTTTTTTTTTATAAATATACTTCTGAAATGTACTGAAATGTATCGATTTGTGCATTGAACAATCATTTAAATCGTATAGCATTTCGTTTAGTGCACACATTCAACTGAACTGCAATTAAAAAATGTGAAAAAATTAAACTCAAACAATACAATATAATATTATTCGCATATATGTTAATACATTTAATCACAATTTGTTTTTATTATTTTAAAAATAAGTTTTTTACTCATTTTATAACTACGTTTCTGGAAAAATCTAAGTATTGATTTCAAATTAAAAAAAACATTTCCGAGATGCATAGATACAACAAGCTTTATGTATATGAAACTCAAATTAGTTTATAATAACATCGATAAAATATATGGTAGAAATTCGAAAAAATAAAAATGTCAGTAGAATAACATGTCTTGTAGTTCTTAAGGAGACGGAATATGCCTTCTTCGCATTAAGAACACCCGTTAGAATAAACCACACGTTATCGTGTAATTACATGGAAATTTACACATTAGTCTTCTAGTTGACAAGACAAATAAATTAACTGAAAGTTACACAAGTTCGCGCAGATGTACTTATACAAGTCAAACACATGTTCTTATTATACATAAGTTTAACATTTAAGTAATTTCAATTCACAAATTTCTACATTTAAAAAGATATATTTCTCTATACTATTATATATTAAACAAAGCGTTTTAATGTCCAGATAATTGAAAACTTTAGGGGCTTACGTTATTGAATCATTTTCGATGAATATGTATAAATGAAATACGAACGATTATGATTTTATAATTTTTACATTGTTTATGAACACTAAAGTGTATTTCGGTGATTTAATATAAACCACATTTTGAAAAATAATACAATACAAATAATACCTACATAGTTATAGGTTAAAGATAACTAGTAAAAAATTATCATTTCTAAATATATATTTATACCGATTTACGTTTGTTCTGTACAAGATATGACCATCAAGTTCATTGGTTCAATGTATGAATTGTATTCATATAATTGAGAGTAATAATATATGTATTAGTATAGTTTTAGCAGAAAAAACAAAAAATAATAAAAACTATTATATAAAATTATTATAATTTTATAATTAATAATTGAACGTCTACTCATCGCATTTCATTCAAATTAGTGTTCACGTCAGATCGAGAAACTGTACTTTAGACAGATGTTGTTATCGAGAGTAAAATCTATAGTAAATGTGAGATAAATAACTACTTCTCAGTGGAAAGGATGAAAGATTTCCTTTCAAATACAACACCGTGCGTATCCTTAAAGTATTCAACTATGGAAAACTGAGCTCATTACATTTATAACTCTGGTATGTACCAATTTGTTAATTAAAATATATTAAAATTGTATGAAAATATTACAGGTACATTGAAGTGATTATATTAGTTTGACATTTTGTTTCACATCAAATTAACATATTTTTAAACAGTCAACTATGGAATAAAAGTTACACATTCTTTAGTACCATAGGATCAACAGTGTGAACCAAACAATTACTTGAAATTGGCATAAATACCAAATTATCATTAAAAAAAAAACAAAAATGGAATTCCGTACATTTTAAAATAAATTTTTTAATTGCATAAATTTCATATTTTTTTTTTTACCTTTCTTCCAGAAGATTTTGTATGAAAAATTGGTTGACCGTGTGGTATTATTATTTTTAGCACGTTTCTAATAACCCACGTAATTTATTAGAACACGTACAAATGTATTCATTAAGAATTGGTTATTATTTTAAATAAAAACGGTAAATATTGACGTGTATTATAACTATAACCTAACCATATCACGGTTTTAATTGTAAAATAATCGTAATTAAACAAAATGTATTTGAAATGCAATAAAAACCGTGTTAATTAATCAGATACGTGAAATAACATCAAATCAATTTTACCTACATTTATCTTTTAGTAGATCTTAATGAGTTCTCATACAAATCGATAAGTCACACTACATATTTTGATCCTGGTGACTCGAGCGTTAAAAACGCGCGGCAAGCCCAAAAGCGATGTCACATATCGATTCATGTGAGAAATTTGCTAGAAATATCTTACAAGTATTTATTTTTAGATTCGAAATATTGTTTCAAAGATAATTAGATAAGACGCAGGTTTTAAAGATAAAAAAAATTTCAAACAATTCTTCATCTAACAACTCCAGAGAGTAGTGTATAACGTGTATATTAGATTCCTCAACCATTTACAACACTCTGTCATATATATATATATATATATATATATATATATATATATATATATATGTATATATATTATAGAAACGGTTCTTAATTTCTATGTAATTATAAAGTACCAATATTATGTTTTTGTTATATTTTGCTTTTATTTTTCTTGGTACATATACTTAAATTAGAACTCTTGTTTTCTACATAAGCTTTGCTCTTGGCTATAGATCGTTTCATAATTCTTAAGTCGAGTTTGTGCGATTAAATTTACAACTGCTACAAGTACTTGTTGCCGAAAAATCTTTGCAACTTATGGCACCTCCTGGCTGTACGGGGGTTGACGGGGTGAAAGACATTTGACGAACTCTCGTGCCCCCCTGCACAACAAGTGCACGCGAGTCGGTTTCAGCAAACGGCCGATCAGACAACGTGATAACTGAAAACGCGGCGTCACCATCTCCCCTTCCCCCACACTCTTTTAATTCGGTTGTTCCGTTCTCGTGGCGGATTTTTGAAATTAATTACAACCAATGAGCCTGCGAATACGCGTACTCCGCTCGTCCTGCGCGTTCTGCATGAAGCCCCGTGCGGCCTCGCGCCCATCCCACCATGTCGCAAGTGCGCATCCCTAACGGGCGTCATCCTTCCAATGCCATTTCGAATCGTTTCGCGTACGCACCCACGCCCGTGTGTATGTGTGTGTGAACAAGTTAACAGTGTTGCACACACGAATAAAACCACAGGATACCGTATCAGTAGGACGAATTTGCATCCTACTCGTACCGTTCATATTTCAATAGCGATTTCCATTTCCGGGCATACATCATCAGCCCCAGTCAGATTATCGTCCCCGTCCCTTCCCGTCGACTTGCGGAACAAAAATGTGCGGCGCACAAACACGCGAAAGTCTGCCGCAGTCCGGACACTCATATACACGCACGTACCACGATACAACGATGCGCCATAGGTCCGAGCGAGTTTTCCCGTTTTCCTCGTACCGAAACGATTGGAAACCTTGCCCGTTACCGCTCTCGCGTTCCTCTTGAACGAATGGTTCGCGTTCGTTCTAAAGTCGAAACATCTTCCTGCGTCTCGCACCGTCGAAATGACCAGAGTTGATAAACAATCTGTTTCCTCATCAGAATTAACACGTAGATTTCTACGTAGCGTCGTGTCACATGTTCTGACGTCAAACACACATAGCCACGAAGTTTCCGTTGTCTTGACGAACCGTTTCGTTCATTTTCATATGACGTGGACGCTGAGTACGGCCTTGTTGATGAAGTTGTTTCAGAAGGTGTTTCAGTTAATACTCAGTTTTATGTTAAACACTATTTTTTTTAAAATATGCTAAGTCCAAACATTTCAATTTACGTTTAACAAGTTAACTGGCGTAAAGGTTCTTGAAGAGGTTTGACAAAACACATCTGAATCTAGGTCTGTTCGGAACTGCTTTATATACACCGATCTCGTGTACTCATTTTTGTTTCCTGATCACTGTCCATTCAGTATTTCAGAATTTGACTAATGATATGTGATTTTATATTTGTGACTCGTATTTAAATTATAACTGTGTACTCGACCCTGAAATATCCATCATTACTAATTAGTTAGCCTCACGATTTCTGCATTTTACAAAACTACCTGTCACATGTCATACAAGTCAATTATAATTGCAAATTATTTTTGTCATTGTACTACTGATGCCTATATATATTTATATATTATACACACACACACCTATATATATATTGATTATAATAAGAGTTTTTCTAATGTTCTTAGTATTTTTCTACTTGGTCCTCCGTGTATTAGTAATGTTAAAGACCTAAATGTATGTACGTTTATAACACCAGTGTATTTAAGCAATATATTTTATTCGATTCCAAATAGGGTGAAATATATTCCCTAACGAATATGTAATTTTTAAAAATCAGTAAGTTTCATTACTTATAATTTTACATGAATCTTTCCAATATTCGAATCACTCTGTAAAAAAACATTTTAAATACGTTTAATTTAATAATAGTGAAATGAGATTCTAAGACCGATATTTGTTGAAATTTAGTACAGAATCACAACTACTAGTAAATAATAAAAGACTACCTCCCATCACCCTTAAATGCATATGATTATCGCCAATAAATACGAGTATTAACAATAACAAAATAACTAGTTTATTGTTGGTCATTGAAAATATTAATTTTGTTAATTTTTTTTCTCATATATTTATCAAAAACAATACGTATAACTTATTTCATCCTTTATTTTTATTTCACATATATTTTATGTATAATAAATCACCAAATTCGTTTTTTGACTTCAGTTCATTTTTTCCGCTCTTTAATAAAAACAGTTCAGTGACAATTAATTAATTTGGATCCCGTCATGGTGTTTTTCGCATTACGTTGTGTTATTTAAGCAATAATTATTTAAATAAAACATACATACATAGGTATATGTGCTCTCATAAGAACGAGTTTTGTAATGTTCAATATAAATATTACAACTGTAGAATGTTTATTTTAACAAGCGCGCCCATGTGGTTTAAACCGGGTTCAAACTACACCCTGCCAAGTCGTGTCTTGTAAAATAATTATCTCTGATTGGCTGAACCCTGTGGTTACATTTAGGTGCGTCGTATAATAAATCACAGGTTACTAACAATGTTACTGTGAAGTTGATTTCAGCCAACTTTTGAACATGTGGTTACTGACTTTACTAGTAATAATTTAATATAATGTGATAATATGATACATAACATTATAATATATGAATATGGTTTTCGAAAATCTAAGACCGTGATATAATACCCATTGACTACTACTCGTATATAATTAAATAATTTAATATTTATCAGTTATAATTTATTATATATTAACATTTAACTTATTAGATCTCCCATTTGTTAAAATAAGAATTTTAAACATTTTTTATCAGTACATGATTTGTACGGTAAATTATAATAGGTATTACTTGCAGCTTCAATCTTTTCACTAATTTTACTTAAAGTACTTAAATGTTAAATGAAAGCGCTTATATAATCTGTATGTAAATATATACTCAATTATATATTCAACTATGTAAAAAAAAAAAAATAATAAAATTATAAAGGTGTATTATATATTTTAAAAGGATAAAAATGTAATTTGTCGTATTTGAATCTGGTCAATCATTTATTATTATATTCAATTACAGGGTTATGGGGAAAAACGATCATGGTTAAAAAAAGAAAAAAATCAGATAGTATATTATGTTGTTAATTAGTTTCCTAGCAACTCGAATATCTTTTTGATTCATTGTATCTAAAATAAGTGGTATTACTAAAATAAATATTTTTGAATTAGTTTGTAGTTGATACTTTTGTTTTTTTGAGTTCTGAAACATTAAAATTGTAGTACTGAACATTTTAAAATATTGACTATGATCGTTTTTCCCCGTAACCCTTCAATTATTTTTTCTCGAATATAATTTTCTTTTTCGAAAATTTGACGGTATTTTCTTTGTCAATTACTTCATATGCTTTAGACTGATATATATATATATATATATATATATATACTAGCTGATCCCGTGCACTTCGTTGCTCGTTAAATATACCAACTCTATATGACTCTATCTTTGTTCAACTCGTTATTTAATATTCGGTGGATGATGTTCTAGATTTATCTTAAGTTTTTTCTCCGAAATAAAAATTCTGATTCACAGCAGTATATTATCAGGTAGGCAATCTACCTGCGGTAGATCGCGGACCTAGTGCTGTTTGTACGTACCTTAGTGTATTATCCCGATTCATTGTCATTATAAAAAAAAATTAACATTGTATGCGTTTATAAATCTAATTCACGGCTACGCTGAGACGGTCACCGGCGGGTTGTGGAATAATAATAATAACTATATATATATATAGTTATTATTATTATTCCAGTTATATATATATACTCGAATACTAGCTGAATTACCCTGATTTGCATTTGAAAATAAATGCTTATCTTTATGTAAAGTTAGGTTACTATAGACAAATAAAAAAATTACAATCGTCGTTTTCCTTCTCATTTTGATCCAGGCTTAGGAGTGGTAGTAAGATTCATGGTTACATTTTTTTAGCTTGTTGATTTGTTGCTCATTTTAAATATACACTTTTTGTTACGCTGTGCCGTGAGGTATTGAAACATAAACAACATAAATAAATAAATAAAAACAATAAATAACTAAAAAATATAAGTATAAGTAATTATAAATAAATTACTATTCAATTAACAATTATAAAATTGAAATTACAAAGGTCGATGTTTTTGTCGGATGGCGTCAGTGTTATCCGCGGGACGGACTACGTTTTGCAATGTATACAATATGAATAATTAAATAACGTTTGTCTAGAATTTCGTACACTACAGAAGGTACAATATTTTCGAATTATCTCAATATCTAAGTATTGTGCGTTCATGTATACTTTCGGAAATCTTTTTCGAATAATCAAATTAGTTAATATTTTTTAACCGTTCTTAGGCCTATGTGAAATTTATATTTTAATCTATTCATCACGTCATGTGAGCATTTGAAACTACTGATTGATAATTTCTTTGATAAGTTTGATTTAATTCAACCATCCATTCAGAGTAAGGTATCACATTTTTATTGATGAGATTGTTCTAACCAGGGAGTTATAAAATACCTTTCAGATGCAGTTAAAATCGACCTCATGTACCGTTTCCATTACTATGTTTATGGTGTGCAAATTTATTAAGCCATATAATATAATCATTTAGAAAAGTAATGCATTCGCAGTCACAAGCCATTCATTATTTTGATAAAATCCATATACGTGTACGTGAGTGTGAACTGATTTCTAAATCGTACCACTGTTATTTATATTGGTTTATTTTTGCTCAAAATATTGATGATTAACATAGAATAAATTCATGTAAATTTACTATTTCCATACTTTTGCAAACGCAGTCGTTTACACGAGTACAAAAATACAAAACGGTTTACAGAACCTTAGTTTTTGTTACGTGACACAGTGAGGACTTGCTAAACTATTTGTAAATTTTTTTCTCACTACTTTCACTCACTTAAAATAACGTAAATAATTTTACTTTACGAGATGCGACACAGGGTAACGTACCTACGTAGAGCTATTTAGATGTGTTACAATGTAAAAATTATTATTTAATAATGTATTTACCGAAATAAAACCTAAACGTCAAATTTTTAACACGACGTTGTGTATATTCAATAAATCTCCCCTGTAAATACGTTTTTTTTTTTTTTACAAAGTAATACTTTTCTATAACAAATAGTTTTTCATAGCTACAAGAAAGAACCGAATATTGAATTCGTTCTAGATCCTAAGTATGACGAATCTACTATTGGCTCCATAGAAGGGTAGATAATTTCATTTACGGTCCACTGGACTTCTGTTTACACATTGTACCATCGTTGAACGACCAAACAACTTTGGACTGAAATAAACTTTTATCAACTAACTACAGCGCACACACATATGTATATAATATTCACCTTTTGAACCATAAAAATGCAAACATTGTGCACCGAGCTAGTTTGTATAAGACGATCCTCGTTTCTATCAAACAAAATAAAGCGTATGTCTGCATATATATATATATATATATATATATATATATATATGCGGATATGAATAGGACAATCATTAATCAACAACTAATATAAAGTTACTTCGAGCGGAAAATGTAATCAATATGTATTTTACCCTTGTACATAATCATGTATCCAATATTAGATGTAGTTATATTATAATATTATGACGGACATATTTATTAAGTATAAATGAAAATATAATAAACATTTTCTAAAAATGAGTCATTTTTTTAAATAAAATATATATTAGATAAGTTGAAATTCTTAAAAACTGTATGCAAATAATTTCAGAGAAAAATATTTTAGTATTAATACAAAATTATAAAAATAAATATTTGTTTAATTTATTACAATAATCTGGTTACAAATATTATTTGCGATTTGATATAACTCCCTCTACTCTTTATGCATAGGTTTTTCAAAATATTTTTACTTTAAAAGGTAGTAAAAGAAAAAAGAACCGGATGGGCCGGTGAAGTGCGACTCTTCATAGGATAGGTCATTATAATGGATTTGTTAAATTTGAATTCAATGATAGGTATCATTGTATACGAAAAACAGTTAAATGTAAAACCGCATTCAAATATTCACTGAAAACAATATTTATTAATTGAAATATGACTAGCAAAAATTTCTGCTCATAAATATAAATGCTACCAAAAAAATAACTGCATATTGTTAAAAATTTCTAAAAAATTCCATTACAATTTTCTTTACATATAATAATGCAATAAAATATGATAAACTATGACATTGATGCTTCAAATTCTTTTGCTGCTATTTTTACATTAATTCGACCAATTAACCTTTCTTAATACCACTCATGATTTGTCCTCAGTTGACTGTAGCAACACAATCAATTTCTTGAGTAAAATTTAAGAGTTAAACAGTATCGATGTTTAAAGTTACACTATGTTTATAACTGTAAATAATTTTGAAGAACTTAAAGTACAGAAATGGATACTTTTTTCATCACAGATTCCAAAATCGTGATTTTAAATGCCATGTGAAATGTTTGAAGAGCCGTGGAATTTCAACATCTATTCTAATGCATTACAAAGCCTGCACGTATCACTTACCCATTAATATTAATCCTTCGTTAAAGTGTTCGCTCTACACACTAAGAATGATTTTTTGAATTAACGTTAACGTTTGATTGTAATTTAAAACCTGTAGCGCAATTCCATTGTCGTTAGCCAGACACGAGTTTTTAATTATTCCCCTGTATAGTATTTACTTAATTTTTGTTTTGTTTCACATTTCGTCTTTTCCACGTCTATACTTGTATCGACATATTTATTCTGGTATCTAAACACAGAAGAATAAAAAAACAAAATTTATTCAAATAATTTAGAGTAATCAATAATACTTTTTTAGTATTATTAATAATACTTAGTTTAATAAATAAAAAAATTAAATTTATCTAAAAAATTAATTGTACATGTAATTAATTATGCATTATAAATTTCTAATTTCCACAATACATTAATTTTATTTTTAATACATTAAATTACTTTAACAATAACACGAATGAAGTATTAAAGACAAATGCACTTACTTAACAAACGATTTTTTTTTGTTTAAAACTTGTGTTTTACTGATATGAAGTGTTTTCGACGCCAAAAATGATAATATAAATTAATAATTGCATTTAAAGTAAAACCTCAAATACTTCCAAAGCAAGACTGTCATATTAACGTCAATAATATTAAATTTAATAACTGCGAGCATGGAGTAGCTGTATTGGCGAAAGTCGTTCGCTTCATCGTCGAGTCTATAATAACTTAATTAATTCTGTTTTTGGTAAATTTTTTCATAAACCAAGAAGTATGTGATAATATGTTTATTAATCCAATAAAGAATCAAATAAAAAAATAACATGAATCCGAACAGAAAATACCATGATGCTTGGACACTGAAATGCTTTCTAACTAAATTATCAAGTATGTACTCGTAAATTGTTTTTAATTGGATGGTGAATTGAAATGTCGATAAAATCAAAGAAAATCGAGATTAATAATAAAAAAAACTGAACAATTTATGCACGTGGGCTAATTCTATACGCAAATAACTCGATTTGTCTACCATTTCTGGGTTTTCTCAATGTTTCTAATTTGTAGGGCTCGGTAGTTTGTGAAAGAGTTTATTCAATGAGATGACTAGTTAACTATTTTAGGTTAACTAAATGAGTTGAACTAGAGTGCCACAATTCAATGACTAAAAATTCAATGTTACTCGCAAATACGTATATATATATATGTATTATTTTATATATCTGTGGTGTTATCTCCTGATTCTTATCAGTTCCTAACTTATAATTTTGTCAGCTCATGACTTGTAATTTGTGTTAATTTACCTTCATATGTAATTCACTGAATTCATTATTATCTAAAATAAAAGAAATACAGTTGATAAGAACTTATTGAATTAGGAGTTAATTCACTGAATAAAATCATTGAAATGAACTGAGTCAAGTAAATTTAATCATTAAATAAATCAAAATTTCAACCTTTGCTAACTTTTGATGTAATCTCTATAATGTTTAACAATACATATTATACATTTATTTTTTCCGATATGCTTTTACATGTATATCTAATTGAAACAATTGACTTATTGTCATCGTTGGCTTGTTAATCATTATTGTAAAATTGGAAAACAACAATATTATCGTGCTTCAAATAGAAGATAAGTATAAAATTTATAATTAATATTTAATATTTAATATTTACTTATTTAATATTTAATATTAATTTTTTTTTTTTTTTTACACTATTTTACGGTGCGTGTACAAATTAATTCTACAATACGAATAATTGTAAAATAAAATTTAAAAATGTGCTTGAATGTTAAAACAATACATTTTCTCCTTCTTTTTCGAGTCATAAAAATGACTTTCACTGTTGTGGATTAAATGTATTCGTACCATTTCGCTGATTGCATTTTCAAAGAAATAATTCATACCAGTGAATCATTCAAGGAATGTTTACTGTGCGACAAACAATTTTTTTTTTTTCAAAATAATTAATGTATAATATAGTACGATGGTAATATTTCACGTTTCGCTTCACATAATTATTGAAAATAAACCCGAGGTTACGTGAAAAATAATAAATCGATAGTACGACAGTTATAGTATATCTATATAGAAATTAATCTACCGTGCATTAGCTAATTATAACTTTTTTAATAATTAAAAAAAAAAAAAAATATTTTTTTGAAAACGTGTTCTGTTCCGTCCAGCTTTTGAAAATGTTATGAATTAGGTGAGCAAATACATTCACCGGACGAAATTCGTGTCGCCTAGTCAAATAGTTTCAAAAATGTACTGACACGGTTTACCGTGCGGATTCCACACGATAAATCGTGTTTACGCGTGTAGCCACCGCGAACATTCTAGTCAGGCGAAGGAGGTGTTCAAGCCGTGCGACACGGTGCAATGAGACCCGACCCGTTACACCATTCGTATCAATCGTTTCCTTGTCGATATTTGTCGCGTTCCATTGGATATTGTAAGCGAAACGCAACAGTACTACAAAGTATACATAATATTATTACACAATACGTGCAGTGCGACGTCCGCGCGGACCGTTATGGTTGAGTATAATAAATTTAATGGAATGCGGATAGGGCCGTGCGTTAAGTGTATTGTGTATAAATATATATTACGTACATTCGGAATGGTATCGGTATTTACCGAGTTTTCTGAAACCACTAGCCGTGCTCATACATTTGTATGTGTGTGGGTGTGTGCGTCTGCGTGTACGTGTGTATCCGCGTTCACATAATACCGTTCACGTACTCGTTTCTATGGCCCGAGGAAGATGATGATGGGATGGGGTTTGAAATTCCAATAAAAGAGACTGCACGGCGTACGAAGAATTGCGTCTGTTTACGTAACGCGATTAAATCCTTGTGTCCTATATAAATATATGGTAGCGGATAAAAGATTTTTGCGTGTAAAATCGAACAAGTTAAACGCACGCGCGCGCACACACACACACACACATATAAATATAAATTTTCGTGTTGATGATATGATACCTGATATTTAATACCATGCGCACAACACGTGATAAGTTAAATTGTTTACTTAATTTTTGAAATATGTTAAACTATGTAATTATAGTAAAAACTACATGAAAAAATTAAAAATTAAACCCTAATGACACAGACCTGATATTGGGCTACTTCCGATTTTCGTCTTAAACGTCTGTACTGAACGATTTGTCAATTGTCACTTACAAAACGTGTGCTCTAGACCAGTGGTTCAAGAAGTGCGCTTCACGAACGCATCTGAATTAAAGCAATTTCAGTTATTCGAATTGGGTAAATTGAGTACTTTTATGCATAGTACGTTTTACATTATATGATTTGAAATTTATCTGTATCTGCATAAAAATTAAAAAACAACAGTTGATTTTACGATTCGTGATTTAATATTGGAATTGCTATTTTTTGATGCTCCGTGAACAAAAAAAACTCGATGCAATCGATTTGGCGTTTACGCTGATTGTTCGTAATGCATTCACGTTGTTTTTGTATAACGGTGCAATAATATGATGTAATTGAAATACCTTTGACGTGGTCCATGCATTTCGATAGCTAGCCAACAATCAAATTCATTGTTTTACGAGTGTTGAGTTGACACGACATTTTTTTGTATTATCAGTCGCGTTACACGTCTTGTATTATATAATATCATGAATGAAGGCTTACAGTATACATAACAACATTTGTGGAAGCGAGAATGTGCTTTCTGCAGAAAACTACGGCCGACCGCACTTTACGACAAGTCGACTACAAAAGAAACAATATATACGATTACCATAGACCGTTCCGTATATCCAAGGCTCGTCGCAGGTATACGAGTACATAACTGTTATGCACCCAAGTGCGAAGAAACACACTCTGAGATAGTGGAAGAGAAATGGAAAAGTAATCCAGTGGAGTGAAATGTTATCTAGGGAAATATATTTATATAGGTATCATCGGGATCTTTAATTTATTTAAATTAAAATCAACGTTCATCTAATCTTAATCGTTGAGAGTTAAGACATTTCACAAATTATCGCAAAAACATATATAGTACTATGCCGTCTTGAATAGTGGTTTACGACTTTTTTCTTCTACACACCTTCTAGATTTTTAAAAATCACACGCCTTTACCTCTTCATATATTGAGAAATGTGTTTACTTTTTTTTTGTATACTTCGCAATCGAACTGTGCCATAAATATATGTAAATTGCTATTTTTTTTCATTGATAATAATATTTTTTTTTTTATCTGTGATAACTATTTTTAACCCCTAGCAATGTAATTTTTTTCCCCTCCATAGTTTGAAAAACATTAGTCTAGAATATAGATAACAATTCCCATTCATCAAAACTCTAGATAAATGCAATTTAGGTTATAAAATACGTCACGAATGGGAGCAAAAATAATAACACTAGGTAATTAATAACAATGGCATGTGATCAAAAAGTAGGTATAGATTATTTATGGAAGTCGTTTTATGTATTTAGATGATAACTTTTTATTATAACCTATTTATTTACTAGCAGAGATTTTGGCAAGGGAGAATTTGAACCCTCTCAACCCCTCCCCCCCTTAACTTTGCTACAACCTGAGATGCATATTACCTGTAGTTATATAAATTTCTGAAAAATATAATATTTTGTTGTTTATCAAACGAGCTGATTTTCAAAGAACGTTAAACAAAAATCATTGATTTACCTATTACATCTATACATATTATTATCATACATAGTACTTACCACATAATGAAGGGCGAAAATAAATCTGATAATGTAGTAGAGTGCACATCAATTTATACAAACGCTCACTTTGAGCAGCCTAACATGTATGAAGTTAATATTTTTAAATCTTTAATATCAGTTTAAATTTTACACCATATTTTACACCAATTGCTATTTACAAAATGATTTACTGTACATTTCGCGATCATGAAACAAATGTAAGTGATGGTTTGAGTGTTCTTAATATTTATAAAAACCTTACTGAAAATTCTAGTTCTCTTGTGTTATAAATTATACTCGTCGGGCAAGATTTAAATGAATAATTTTGGACCATAAAACATATCTACTATCGAATGTACATTGGCATTTTCTATACTCTTTTTTCTTTTTTTTTCTGAGAAGTATTGTTTCTCTCGTCACATTTTTTTTTGTCGTTTTTAACTAATTATTTACTGAAAATGTACTTACCCTAATGGAAAAATAGTGTATCCACATACTTCAAATATTATGACGAACACGTATTTCGACTTAAAATGCTGTATAATTTGATAGTTGGGTTTATACAATACAAATTAATGATCAAGTACCTAGTTAGATTTTTTTTAAAATAAAATAAATCATAATATCGATTAGTGACTATCCATATATATAATTACTAGGGCTTGGATTTATATGTAAATATATATTTTTACTGTGAGACGATAAATTAATTAAAATAAGTGATAAATTCGTTTCCAGAGATTTTAAATGAACTATATTTGATTTTACATATTTTTACATATTTTTCAATAATTCCATTTTTTCTTACATATTTAGACAATTTATTTTTATACGATTATAACGTTTTTTTTTTCAAATTTGTTTTCTCATTTGTATTTCCTCCTTTATCTAAAACATTGTTAAAGAAACAGTAAACAAAAACAAAAGCAGAAAGAGTCCAAGGAAAAATTGGCCAAATTATAAACATCAAAGTAAAAAATATTCTACAAAAAAATTTTGGTTTTACATAAATGGAAGCTATCAAAAGTATTCTTACTGGTCGTTATTCTGGAGTTTCATTGCATGTAGAACTTACTCATTCAGACATAGTAAAAATTGCAATACTGTCCAATAACATTACTGAAGTCGAAAGATCCTTTAGTCGGTATAAGACAGATTTACAACTACATCTAAGATTTTTTGAATTTGAAAATTTAAAAATGTATGTTATCATAAATTATAATCAAAATAGTTTATACTTTTTTTTAAGCTTTTTTTATTTGTTTTTATACTTTTTAACACATTGTTTTTAATAATATTACGATTTAAAATATAATTAGTTTCATATGGATATATTACATTAAATACTAATAAAGGAACCTTATTTGTACTATACATATTTTAAGTTTTTTAGCACATATTTATGTACACATTTTGGTTTCATAAAGACATATAAATCCGAGCCCTAATAATTGCATATTATATGTTACGTTACTTAAACTTGTACTTATACTATTATATTACATTATCAAACGCTCAAAATCTAATAATAAACTTAAAAGGATTAATCAATTGGCCATTTATGATTGTAAATTCCAACATTTTCTCGAAATTTAACTGATATTTTCATCTAATTTGTAATTGGGAAAAATAGATTAATAACATCATATAATCGTTGACTCGTTTAAACCACAGACTAGGATTTTAATAAATTCGTTATTGAACCTCATTGCAAATCCAATTTCTTATCCGCAATTGCCATATTTTGTTCAGATTGTTAGAAAATCAAGAAATAATATCGAGGCTATGAAAAAAATCTGGTTTAGTTTGAACCATTTTTTAAGTATTTTCCTGTATATTTCTCCTTATAACAATAATGTAGATCTAAATTGTTTTTGTTATAGGTAGATGTGGTATTTGTACATCGGTATTTCATGAATTTAGGAAGATTATAGTGAAATGAAAATAAATTTTATGTTCAGTTGAAGAATTTCAATAAAGTCGTTTTAAAGTAATTAAGAAAATTAATTATAAATACTTTTTTAATTTTTATAGTATGATAAATTTAATTTGTGCAATAAATATAGCGGCGGATAACTCAATAAAATTATTTTTGTGTGAAACAAATCATAATTAAAAAAAAAAACAAATTTTGTATTCATTTTGATAAGAAATATATAATATTTATTTATATTAGAAAATAATTGTGTAATTTGTTTTGCTTGTATTCACCCGTATCAAGTTATACCTATACTTTAAATTATTTATTTGTCATAATGTCTCATTAATTTTCGTAATAATTTACAATCGATTTAACTGGATTAGATACTTAATATTAGTGTACAATGGTGTATTTTTTTGTAAAGGTGGGTGGTTCTCTGGTGTCTATCGTCTCCTAAAATAAAAAAAAATGTTTATTAGACAAAAATGATTTACTACAAAGGTACAGAGAAAGAGAACATGAATTTGTATAATGTAGTTGTAAATAAGTCTTCATCATATATATTTATAATAATAATTGAATTATGTAAATATTGATTCATACATTATGTGTATTTTTTATATTATAAAATTACTTATAATTTTAAAAAAATGTAAGACCCTTCATACAATTTTTAAAATAGGTCAGTGTATGTGTAATACACATTGTGTGTATATATATATTTCTATATGGATTTCTTATAACGAAGTGGCGGTGTACCATAATAATACTTCTTTTTTAAATCTATTGGACGTGATTTTTAGTTCACAAACTTAAATTACTTTTTTATTTTTATATTTCAGTTAAATTGAACAGTCTTACATCACATTAATATTCACGCACAACCACAGGCACACGCATGTACACAATATAATATTATGTAATACTCATAAAATTTTTTCAATATAGCATTTTCCAAACATCAAAAGATATGCTTTTCGAAACTTATTATATAACAGAAAAAAAGTTTAAACAAACTGAAAAGTACGACTTTGGCAACACGTATATTATTATAATATGTGTACATGTCGGTTCTTATAGTCCGAACTAATAAAACATGCAGAACGTTTAAGTAAATGTCGATGTAGTTCTTCGTCAGAAAGATTGATGATTTACACTACTGTAGAAATTTCTACAAACAGTCTTGCTACGTAAAATATTATCCTTTTCTGGTGCACGCTCAGCGACGGCAAGTACCTAATTTTAAAATATAACGCTGATTTTTGTAAAACACGTATACACTAAATATAGAAACGCAATTCGTTCAAATAACCAATCTAAATGCATATGTATACGTAATGCTATACTGCCAAATATACACTATGAACTGGCTGATAGAAATTGGTAAAAAATGCCATGAGACCACTTATTATAGGCAGTGTTGGGATTATCTAGATAAATTTATCTAGATAAATTATCTAGATAAAATGTTTTGTTATCTTTATCTTATCTAGATAATAAAAAATGAACCATTGAAAATTATTGAAAAAATTATCCAAGATAAAAAAATCTTTCATCTAGATGATTAGATAAATTATTCGTGATCATGAAGATATTTTTCAGTTTTCCAAAAACTTGTCTATACGAGTGCTAGACGGTAGACATATTTGTTCGTTATTATTACATTTGTTCTATACAGTGATTACTATTCGATAATCTATATAGTTCGTGGTATAGGCAATACAAATATGTCAAAAATAGTGTTTATTTCAGTACCTATTCTCATTTATCATTGATGTGTTTACCATTGCTTCTTCAGGAGAATAGCTTATCGATATTTGGTGATTGTTGTTGTTCTAAAAATAAAATATTTGTTCCAATAAAACATGGAAATAATCAAATAACACGAGATTATGAAATATGATACTGTTATATATATATATATATTATATTTTATGTATAATAGTACCCACTGACCTCTACACTACTAAAGTCAAAAATACTATCTGCAGTCCCATGACATTACCACTCAATTCGATGAATCGTTCATTATTGACTATTTATATTACAATATACATGGCGGAGCAATAATGCAATCTGAGAAACATAATAAATATTTTAGTCCCCAAAATTTAATAAGTAGGTGCTTAAGTTATACAGTATAACGTGTATACACCTCCTATTGACCTATTTATGGAAATGAACTGTGACTTTGTCTTACAATATATTTTGGCATTTTGTTAATACAAAAAACACAAAACACGTCCATATAATTGATGTTCACAAATTTAATGAAATGAAGTGGTATTAATGTTTAAACATTTAAGTTGGTAAAATTAGTTTCAAAATTAAATAATTGTTATTATTTAATGGCACAATAGTGCTACTAACTACTAACTACTAATGTTAAATATTGCAAACCATTAGCATTAGCATTAATCAGTTCGTTAGAAAAGAGATTCGATTACATATTTGAATTAAGTAATACAAAAAGCAAAGACTATATTATTGCCTCAATCAGTCATCCAAAGTTCAAAAAAAAACCTTCCTTACAACTGAAATATAAATCTTTATTATTTTATAATGCTAAGATCAATTAAAATAATTTGTCAAGTATGAAAACAAACAAAATATATTTGTTTTATAGTAATAAAAACAAACAACAATATACTCGTAAATATTAATAATAAAATAGAGTTAAT
This sequence comes from Sipha maydis, assembly GCA_034509805.1. Lineage (NCBI taxonomy): Eukaryota > Metazoa > Arthropoda > Insecta > Hemiptera > Aphididae > Sipha > Sipha maydis. The sequence continues at coordinate 435,353 of JASXSY010000974.1, forward strand.
CACTGTGGAACTTATTACCTTGCAAAGCCTTGGTTAGTAACAAACTTAAAACAATTAAAATAAAACCTAGAATAACATATGTAATTTTTAATTAATTTTTTTATGATTTAATTAAAAATGGTTTATTATTCCCCAAGCATAATGAAATGTAACATATTTTTTGTTTTCTGTGCTGCATAGTGCACATCTTCTAAAAATATTATGAGTAGGTTGATGTACCTACAGAACTCTCAAATCTTACTTCTGGTACAGAATGTGGTTTGTGTAAATTTTGTTTTACTTGCATGGGGTGTTTTTTTTATCGTTTAAAGCTGGTTTGCAGCTAACATTCCATCAATTATTCTCGAACGTACGTCTTTTAGTAAAATCTTTTCTAATCTTAGTTCTTGATGGAGTATAAATTAATTTACAATAACTATACAATGAAAAACAGCCTAAATACCATCATTTTCTGAATTTTATATGTAGGTATTCTATATGATCCTTTCAACTGGTCAAATTACATCTACATTATTCATGTTATTGTTACCAATTAGGACTAGGAATCGTAGTAGTACTTCCTTCTACTCTTTTATTCTCTTTCTATTGCATGGATATTATTTGGAGAGTGCAAAGAAGATATCATGTACACTGATTTATTATTCAACCACTTGAATAGTTCTATGTAATTATTACTAATATAATAATTTCAGTAAAATAATTATTTAATATAGGTAGTATCAATAGTTTGTCTTTATTATGTTCACTATTTGTATTGTATTGTTGTATAAGTTTTTGAATTATAATAATTTGTACCAATTAATTGATTATTACAGCTATCTACGCAATCCGCAATACTTTACTGTAGCCAGTAACTGTGTCGATTTTTAAAATATCACAATCATATTGCTGATTGATTATGGTAATAAATATAAAATTTATCTCGAATTAATCTAGATAAAAAGTCAACTTTATTATCTTTATCTAGATAAAAGTATAATTAAATTATCTTTATCTTTACCTAGATAAAATATTTTTAGTTCATCTTTATCTTTATCTAGATAAAATTTTATTTATCTGGGCTCAACACTGATTATAGGTCTCGTATCGTATAGGCTTTTATACATACTTTTAACTGTTGTTTTTACGGGACATTAATAAGGGCATTAATTTTGTAAACGATGTGTTAAAATCAACGAACGATCACTGAAGGTGTGGCCAAAATTAAAACTGACATATATAGTTTTTTCATTCAACTCATTAATTAAAACATAGATGAGATAAAATAATATTATCATATGTTAACCAGTCTAACAAAATAAAAAAAAATAATAAAAATTGAAAACTCAGGTAATTTTCTTTAAAACCTTTACTTAAAGGGGTTTTATAAATACAGTGTTTCATGCTGAAATAATTTTTTTTCGCATTTTACAGGCAATTTTACCATTTTTCTTCAATCGTTTGTATAATAGTTTTACGTTCTGTGTCTAGAAAACATCAACAATATTTTAATCATATTAAGTTTTGTGGATAGACAACCTTTAAATAATTTATTCGACATGTTTCACTTTAATCTGGTTTGCATTAAAATTTCAATTGTATTACTGTAAATACCAACTTAATACAATAAATTGTCTATTGAGAATATTTTTTTTTATAATTAAGTGAGGAAATGTAACTTAGTAAAACATAGTTTTCAATTTATTACATGGAATGAAGTCGAGTCAAGAGTTCCATTACTATCGATGGTAATGATACGATTGTATTTGGAAATGCCATTTTCATTGACCATTTTTAACTTCCTGCTGTTGAACATTTTAGTATAAATGAGGGGCTTTTAGTTTTTTCAATCAACATTATGTCAATGTCATATTTACTGTACCTACCTAAAAATGTCGATGGACAAATACAATCAACCCGTAGGCTGTTACGTTATCGATTATTGCACTAGCTGTTCGCTATTTTAATGTTTAGCGGTTAGAAAGAGAAACGAAAATATATACCATGTAATACTACCCAACGTTATAACAGTTTTATTTGCATTACGTTCGAGTATTTTTTCGTTTTACTAATATTGTAATAAGCCAAAACAATATGTGATTGTGGCATTGCGTATTGATTTCGACATAATATTGCGTAATTTGTCCTATGAGTTGTCTATTACAATAATTATTTCGAAAAATAATTGCTTTGCGCCATTTCTTCCATTATGGTCGTACATAAATATCACAGCTCTATTTTAACATTTCATTTGCCTTCACCGACGTTTGATCTTCGAAAAATGGTATAATTTATCCATTATATGTTACTGGGTAATTTTATAGTTGCCTAAGCAATTGTGTTGCGTATTTTATGTTAGATTCTCTGAATCATCCTGATGTTTGGAAATCGAATATCGGGCTTTTAGTATTGAAATACGTGGTAATTCAAAATTTATTCCAACTAAACGATGAAAGTATTTTCATTTTTATTTATTTATTAACAATTAAACTGTCTATTGTATACATTTTACAAAAAAATTTTGTATATTGTGGATTTAGTAAGATTATCTTACTTAACTTCACGTTTGGTATTATCCTAACAGAAAAACAAATATAATTTCCTGTGGTGGACACGTATACCAAAAGGTATTTAGGAATTTTTCATAATCTGTGTAGTAGAATTTCGTAATATGGACACTAGCTTTAGTATTGAGTGGTCACCCACTAAAAAGCTAGTGACATCGAACACACATTGACCAAAATACAGGTGGAGCACTCAACTTTTCCATATAACCACTTTTATGAATATAACATTGAATTAACTCTAGGTGTGTAGTAAAAATACCTGAAGTTTGCATAACAAAATAAAAAAATCGTATATTTTTTTTTCATTTTTACTGATTACTGTTTGTAAATAATTATCATTGTGTAATTTTAAATTTGTCATATTGTTTGAATATTATACGTTTAACAAAAAATCTACTTTAATATTGTTAATAAATTAACTGTCCATACAAATGATTATAGTTATTTTAGTACGATTCATATATGAGATAAATATTGACTTATTAAAACATCAAGTTGTTAAATAAAAATTTACTACTCAAAACTTTGGATTCTTCTCATTCAACGAAAAAGATTTATGGTTAGCGTAAGATTAAATTGTAATGCTACAAAATATAAAAATCACTTATATTATAAAATGGAACACATTATCTCAAAAGTGCTTATAGTAAAAATAAAAATAAAATAATATTTTCAAAGCGAAACGTTACTCAGAACACTTAGAATTGAAAAAAAAATAATAATAGCAACTGTATAATGAACGAGAAAAACACTCATAATGAAATAAACAAGGATCCTTGTGAGAGGATTTTTAAGAATTTATTAGTAATACTTAGAGTGATCTCTTCTTTTTTTTTTTATTAATTAATTTCACTGGTTAATGATAAATATAAATCGGATATTTATAAGTAAAATATATATATCAATTTGTTTGATAAAAATGCAATCAGCATTATTAAACAATGCAGCCATATTAATGACAAAGCGTCACAAATAAAACTAGGATTCGGTCATAATCTCTATACAACTGGAAATACAATTGTATCATTTATTGTAAAAAAAACATGTATTTTTTCAAGCTTTTATCAATATTATTTCTATTCATAATATTGTTAAAAAATTCGTTTCATCGAGATACTAATCCTGTATAACATATTTATTAAATTTAGTAATCAATGAATAGTGGACAAATAGATAAGAAAAATTAATCAATATAATTTAGATGAGCCGAATATTAATATAAATTAACATATATTTATTTTTTACAACGTAAAATGTTAAATAATTTTAATGTTCCAATGATTTTCTTTTACAATTTTAATTAATTTAAATTATTAAATTAACATTTTTTTAAATGTTCATAGTTACTTTAAATTAATTAAATATTCTCTGGAATACACCCAATCTCTTATAAGTTAATTCAGTGCATTTATACTGTATTAACGTATTAATTAAGTAAATGCGATACTATTAAAATTTTAGCTCAAAAAACAACTTTCGATTTTTTACTGTACAATATATTGTTATACTTATGCATTAGTCAATTTCAAGTTAGCGCAAAACGTGGAAATTAACGTGTATAAATTATTAATAAATCAATAAAAAGTATAATACAAAATAAAACTTGTAATTCATGGTTGGAATATGATATATATTATACACTCGATATTTATAATATTCATTGAACTAAATAATAGTTACCAACCATGTTTATAAACTGTAAAAATATTTATTATTTATTGATTCTCTGAAACAGTCCATAAATATCTTCTGTACATAATTTATATTTTGGGTCAATGAAAAGTAATTTAATTTAAAAAAAAAAATTGAAATTCGTATATACATACATACATATATTTGTGTGTATATATATATATAAAATTTATTTTTTAATGACATTAATTAAAACATGACATGAGAAATCAGCATATTTCTCTAAAACCGTATAAAAAAACAAGAAAATAAAAAATTGAGCGACTGTAAGAGAAAATAATTAGTAGGTACTTATGATTGTATATACATTGTACGCATACAAGTAATGTGAGCGACTCAAGCCTAGAATGAGATCTATGATATCCATAGGCTTGAAAATAGTCTGGTGCTCCTATTTTATCAGCCACCAGTACAAATATTTTATTAATATTTAATTTGAAATTATAAATATAGTGTTCAACTCATTTTAATTTTTCTACCAGCAATCCATCATCATTGAATTTAAATATAAATAAATAATAAAATTTTGTTTTGTAAAAAATCAATATATATATATATATATATATATATACTAGCTGAACCCGTGCACTTCGTAGCCCGTTGAAAATCCTACCTCTTATATGTTTTTAACTGTATGTTAAATTCGTTACCTACCTGTGATTATGCTATTTTTTTTATAGCAGTATATTTTATACATATAAATAGATAGTTGAACTACCTGGCGTTGTCCAAGGAAAATATAGTGATTTATACTGTAAGTGACAACCGCTTTCTTTCGTCGAATTTTTCAATTTGTTAATGCTAATACGCATGTGCAGATGACAACTCTCTCTGTCTGATTCATATAAAAATTTAGCTAACACATGCGCATTAAAATAAAAAATTCGATGAAAGAAAGTGGTGAATACAACATAATATCTAAATTGAAATAGGTTGACAACTAATAAACCTTATACCTTGCGTGATCTCGTGCACTTCGTTGCTCGTTAAATATACCAACTCTATATGACTCAAACTTTGTTCAATTCGTTATTTAATATTTGATGGATGTTTTTCTAGATTTATCTTAAGTTTTCTATTGCCAGGAATAAAAATTCTGTTTTGCAGCAGTATATTATTAGGTAGGCAATCTACCTGTGGTAGATCGCGGACCTAGTGCTATTTGTACGTAAGTGTATGATTTAACTCTAATAAAGTATCAAAGTTATACCAAGTTTGACATAATACGGTGGATTAATATAATCAATTTATACATGATCCTAACCTAACCTTAACGTACTAAAATCCGATGAATAAAAAAAACCAAATTTAACCTTTTTTAAATTAGCCTATCTTCTTCTCACAGATCTGTACACAAACATTCATATATATAATAAAGCTAATCCTGTGTACTTCGTGGCCCGAAAAATTCACAAAAAAATTATAAATTTTTCGTTTATGATGTTGACGGTGTCGTTTTTAGGAGCCAAAATTGCTCGTTCACGTAGCCATTCATTAGATTTATTGGAAAGATGAGAAATTTCAGGAAAAACTTTGTTGATTAAGTTATTTTGATCAAGAACCAAAATCGCAAATGTAGAATTTATGTATATCATGCTATCCTCATCATTCTGAAAAGTTCCGTCACCAATTTTCAAAAGATGTTGTGAGAAGAGCTCAGCATTATTATCATCACCAAGGTGTACACGCATATTGGTTGTAAAACTCAAAGATGTTTTGTAAGACCAAAGATATGATGACTTTAGACAGGCGTTGACTTTATCGCTTTTAGTGCCTTTAGGCACATTTGGCAATATTTTTCTAAAGTCACCGACAAAAAGAATAACGATTCCGCCCGTTGGGCGATCATTATTTTTAAAATCCCTCAGCGTTCTATCAAGTGCTTCAGGACCACCTTTATTCGCCATTGTTGATACATCCCAAACAATAAAACGTGTCTCACTTAATAATTTACCCAAAGAACTTTGTTTCTTCACATTACAAACTGGGCGTTCGGTAGTCTGAAGATTCAAAGGTAATTTGAAAGCAGAATGTGCTGTCTTGCCATTTTGTAATAATGTCACTGCTATCCCGGAAGAAGCGACTGCTAATGAAATTATTCTCTCTGCACGTAGCTTTGCAAGCAAAAGATTCAGCATGAAGGTCTTGCTAATTCCATCAGGATCATCAAGAAAAAATAATCCTCCAGTATCTTGGAGAATCTATCCAGACATATTGAATGTTCGACAATACATCGATACTCAAAAATTGGGCAGCGTTCCGACTTTTACGAAGCTTTACCTAAAATGTCAGTCGGTCCGTCCTTCGTAGCCGCGGAATGCCCGAATGTATTCACCGCGATCAACGCCCGTTGTTTTTGTTGCTGTACTGGTGGGGGAAACCTGATCATCATAAGCATAACCGTTGGTCGTCGGAAATGCTAGGGGATCAGGGAGAATCGAATTGTAGTGATTGTGGAAACCCAGAACGTCGCGTTGTCATCATCGCAGTCCCAAGAGAGGTTTTCCATTAGCAACGAATAACGAAATGAACTATCACGTCGCGCGATGGTGATATGGAAGGAGATGTTTGGACGGCCACATCTAGCCGCCGTCCGTTACCGTACTGCGAACTTCACCCACTAAGTCTACGTAACAGGTCATTATTTATAATAATTTATAACTCCTTTGTTTTTAAAGTTAGAGAATCGATCAAATTTCATAAACCTTCTTCGAAATGAGCTCTTCAATTTAAAAAACCGGATGGGCCTCGCTCTGCTGAGAATATAATACAATGTTATTTATAAATATTGTAATAAGTATGTTTTATTTTGAAACGAAAAATTTCGAAAAATCGAAAATTCGTTAACTGCAAAGAAAAACTAGGGAAAAATCTTGTATTCAATTGTCAAGCCTCAAACAATAAAATTGAAAGTTATCGTCACTTGATTGGCATGTATACGTGTAGGAGGTGTTCACGAGTGGTACAGACGACAGTGTAGGCTACTGTTCACACTGCTTCCGAAACGTGGTAATAATATCGTGGGCGAAATGAGCGTGTAAAAAACTTGCTCCTTTTAATACAGTAGCTCTATGAACAATATCATTCTTCGATCACGAGACTCGAACATTATCATCGCAGTTGGACATACAGTTATTACGTATGCAAATGCGTTACAATTTAGGTTCTCGGACCCTGTCGCAATGTTGTACACAAGGGACGATTAAGCAAATCCTATACTCTTTGAGCTTGCTAAATTCTCGGTTTTTTAACGTATTTAAACGATGATTCAGTTTACAGTTAGAAAAAAAAAATAGAACGCGTGTATGCCATTGAAATCTTGATTGAATATATTAATTTATAATTAAATCATTTATATTTTAATTTTAATTTATTTTTTTTCTTCTGCCTAGTATGAACTTAATTTAATATTTTGATACCGATCAGCCATAGATTTCAAGGCACTTTTAACATCGGTTCGACTTCGTGGCCAATGCACCCCTAAACAGAACGTTGGTTGTAATCAATTAATGTATCATAGTTAAACCTTATCTCCTTAATATGAGTAATACTATAAAATTTAAAATTAGCAAAACATAATTGTTGTGTGTTAATTTATTAACATTTTTGTAGATATATATGCTTAATAATTTTAACATAACCAAAAAAATTGTGGCAGGCATGTATCTAGTGTAGAGAGAGGGGGTCCGTCATGTCTAAACTCCCGATTCTGAAATGTTCACTTTCTACTGTCCACAAATTATGATATTTTAAAGTACAATAGTAAAAAAAAATACTTTTAATACGAAGTTGATATTTGAAAATAAAAATACATTTTGCCTTAAGCGTATGAAACAATTATTTATTGTTTTACAAAGTTCCGATTTAAGCTGGAAAGAATGAATGCTTGTACATACTTGTATATTCAATCCCACCCTCAAAATTAAATTGCATGCTCGTGCCTGTTATCGGGTGATACATGGTTCGAAGATAAACAAATTCTTGCACACGAAAACTATGTACGGATATGCGTTTCTTTTATTTTTATTTTTAGAAAACAACTTTTATCGACATAATAATATATCGACATTTTAACCTCTATAATACAGTTTTGATGCGATAAATTATTAGCATAAAACTGTAATTATAGAGGTTCTAGGGATTAACCAGGATATGCGCATAGCTGAACGATCTGGATTGACTTGAGGTGATGTACGGCAAGTTCCCGTCGACCAGTTTCGTTTCAAGTGTTCGGTCGAAACGTCAATATTAGCATTGAAAATACTTTTTGTGTGTGTATCTTGTATCGTTTTAATATTTTTATATAAAATATAGTATTCAAATGAAAATTTTCTAAGAAAAATTAAAAGTCAGTTACATAATAAATATTCATATATTTTAATTCCATTGAAAATATACAATATTTAAAACAACAATGAATTTTGATACTTTTATCTACTTTAAAAATATTTAAAAAAAAAATTATAAATATATGTAGTATTTAGTATTTTTTTAAAATTTTTAAACGTATCTTTTATCTTCAGGCAATAATTTATATATATATATATATATATATATATATATATATATATATATATATATATATAGTATCCATATCTATACGGTCAAAATGATATTTAATAAACTTGATGTTTTAATCAAAATAAGAAAGATATAAATATACAAATATTTTTGTAATTATTTATTTTTTTTTTTTTTAAATTTAGTTTCGACAACAATGGCCATCAGCTTTTTCTGATGAATATTTACATTTTTTTACAATACGTTTGATACTTATGCAGTATAGCAAATTATAATTAATTACTATTTATATTATATGCATTTAAATATTTCTTTGCTCTTTGTAAATTCAATGATATTCTCGAGGCTGTATTAAGGAACAATTTTTTCAAAAAGGTTCTCGGCAATTTCGATTTATTTTATTTTTTCTCTGTTACTCTGTCTTCTGTCCATATGTATGATAACTAAAAATAATAGATTAATAAATAAATAAGTATTAGTTTTTATAATAGTTCTAACTAATTATTAAATATTATTTATTATTTATTCAATAATAAATAATTATTCGTTGCGACTTTATTGACTTTGGATATATTTTGCATTTTTTAATTCCAAATAGGTCATACTTTACAAATATAAAAATACTCCAGTCTAAGCATTTATATAAACTATTTTCTTATTTATACATTAATTTACAAGTATTCACCATTTTATATATTTATTTTTTAATATTTAATTTTTAATTTTTATTTTTTGAAAAAAAAAGTTTGATAGAAATTTCGTTTAAAATAAAAAATGTGTTTTATTAGAAAAATTTTTACACCATAAAAATACAAAATGTATGCGAATAATACTATAAAATATATATCAAAATAACGTAAAATAATCATGTCAATAAAAATAAAAATTTCGACTGTATGTTTTGTTCATCATTGTTCCAAACAAGGCCACGTTATGATCGTGTACCCAAAAATGGCAAAAATATTTAATTTGTTTAATATATAATATTCAAAGGCTGAACTATTACCAGAAGTATTTTTCTATACTTTTTTCGTAGGTATTCTAATGCAGTTCCCATACAATTTAAAAAAGTTTGGTCTGTAGCAGAGTGTTTAAGCTATGTATTGAAATTGTACTTTTAGTGTGTTATGTTGAATTTTAAAATATATTATTAATTTTAGATTTATACTTAAAAGCATATGTATTGGATTTTTAAAATTTCCTGTAACAATATAACAAATTTATATAAACTTATTCTTGCACAGTTTTATAAATAATTTAACTATCCAAAACAATTATCTTCACAATTATAAAATAATTACCTTTGTATTATATTTATTCAAATTTAATATGAAAAAAATAATATTAAAAATGTTAAACGTAACATTAACGATTTTTTTTTATTATTTTTAGTTATGCGCATTGAACAATTTCTCTAATGTAGAAAATTTTTTAAACCAGAAAATATTTTTCAGTCATTATTCCCATATTTGTCTTATAATATTTTAAATTTACCAACTAATTTTAAATATTCAATTGAATAAAAATAAAAAATTACAAACAAATTATATTATTATACGTAAAAGAATAAGTTATTAGTTTCTATAAGTATCTAACAATTCAACGCAAAAAAAATAAATATTTAAGAAAATATATTTTGAGATACAAACTGTATGTGAAATGGTTACTGTACAAAGTAAGGAATGAAATTATTTTGAATTATACGTCTTTTTACTTCTGTGATAAAACTATGGAGTAGTAAAACTACAATAAAAGTATCTCGTAAGATTGTAAATTAGACTCGGAATAGTACCTCTATCCATTCTAAAAATATTATTTTATATTTCGAATGTGAAGTAAAAATTTAAAATGATTTACAGTAGTCATACGTTTACTTATGTATTTTAAATGTATGAAATAATGAAACTGTAATAAAATAATTTTCACTAAAATCATCACGTTAAATTTAAAGTTTTTAATCATTCTTTAAAATATGTTTATGAAAAATAAATTAAATAAACATCGTATATTGTCTAATGAGTTTTGAAACACGTGCATTTTTTGAAATTGGTTGTATACGTATATATAAATACATATTGTAATTTTCTTTTGATAATATATTTATTTAATGTGATACAAATTAACTACAATCACATCTTGAATAAAATATATAATATAGTCCATAGAGCATTTGATCATTTAATGTGATGATTTTTCAAAATCCTTTGATATTGTAAATTTATTCAAATAATGAAAGTAACAACAATATAAAGATAAAATTATGGAGCACGTCGTTTATCAACTCTTTCACTTTTAAATTAATCGTAAAATTACATCGGTAAGTACTTATTTCTAATATCGCTTAAAAATACATAAATTTAAAAAAAAAATATATAATTATAAGCATAAAAATAATGCACTGAGAAATTTCTTTCTATTTAGTTTATACACAAAACTAATTTTGATATTATTATATTCAGATATCAAAAAGACATGACAACTTAATTAATTAAACTGTTTTCCTTTGAGTTTTATTAATAACATTATTTTTTTATTTATTTTTTTTTTTGAATCATCCAGTCGCCCTTTTTTATTACGATTCAATTATTTTGGCTGTTTGCATATAACCTAAATACTTCTATGATTTCATAATATACAATTTTTTTCCACTCACAAGACATTTTCTTATTTTGCATACATAAAAATATAAATTACTTTGTTATCCGTTCTAACTAAATATTTTAAGACAATGTTGTTATATTCAACGCTTTTAATTTAATCTAATCACATTTTTCATTTTTTCAAAAAATGTTTTCTTAAAATTATTAAATAGTTAGATATTTTTTTTTACGTATCTACTGCGTTATAACTGACCTATAAAATGTAATTGTATTTATGTAATTATTTTCATTATATTGTTTTTAAATACAATTATTTGAATCATAAATGTTTCTCACGTATAGTATTTTCATTTTTTATCGGTATTATTTTTATTTAAATAATGTTACAAACTAAAAATAACTATTGTTTTCTTTGAAATACTACATTTATGTATAGCAGTCTTGGCACGACTCTTATTTTTTGAACAAAACATATTATTACTAGATGATATATATATATATATATATATATATATATGAGTTTATATGTATAACTCTTTCTATTATTCTTTGAAATCATTTACTCGTATACGTGCACTTTAAAGTATAAATATCATCTAATATTCTAAAGATTCTTTAATGTGCTATCCCTTACTGAATAAAAAATTGATCTTACTAAATAAACAATCACATTCAAATGATATTCAAATGTACCTCATCTGATATTAATGACGCATAATCTTTCAATCTCTCTTAAATTATCAATGTTTGATAAGCTCTCTTTAAATCTCAAAGTAGATTTCTAAGTAACGAAGTAGATGTTTTAATATCTTCCAATATTATTTTATTTTAATTATTAAGCAATACGTAAAAGTAAAAAGTAATGAATGGACAATTTTAATTTCACGCTATTTTTACTACGAAAAAATACAAATATTTAGCATTACGCGAATAACTTTCTTTTGTAAGAGCGTGGTACTTTAAAGTTGCCCTAGGTTCAAAGCTCCATATACTGACGAGGCGTGACCCGTAATCGTGATCATATCCGAGGACCTATAAATAATATATGAAAAAAATAAAAACGTAATATCACAGATAATATTAAACTCCTTTAAAAAAAAAAGTAAAAATTAAAAAAATTTAAGCTGTACATTTGCTTCAGAGATCTTACTTTTAAGAGTTAATAAAAACATACGTGTTCATGGATATCGTGGACAAGTAATAACAAAATAAAATACGTATGATAATTATACGTGAATTAATAAACGCTAAAACATAAAAGGTGAAACACGTGAACACGTACTGGAGTCATAATCACGTGAATACGTGCATTTTTCAATCGCACGGATAATTTTAATTGGTATGAAAATATATATAATTTGCTATTTGCATCATGATAAATAGTTATTAATTTTACAAAAATATATAAATGTCAACAAAATGATTTCTAGAATGTTGTCATATATAGCATTGCAAAAACTTTAAGGTGTAAAATTCGTGAGTACACAAATCCAAGGGTACACGTGCATAACATTATAAATCGACAGAACATTTTAAGCACGGACCTTAATTTGACGTTATTACACGAAAGCGTTTGCACGTGAAATAAGGATCACTAATTTTTACCGAATGGTTTTGTACCGGTTTATCACGTGTTTTTCTAATCTAATATATGTTAATACTCATCAACTCGGAATAATAATACGGGCTTCACCAAACAGTGTTAATAATGCACGAGTTGCCCACCGTCAGTTTAATTAATATAATTTACAGGCGTATCGGTGCACAAATGGTACAGCGGTGTCATCGATGAATTTCAATCACGCGGTCGATGACGAGAACAGCGCAGAACATCAAACGCAGAAAATTCTTGAAACGTCCGATGATAGTGGTAGAGGTGGTGGTGTCGTTCCTGTGCGTCGAACGGATCAAGGAATACTTACAAACTTTCTGAAATCTCGTTAAACGTCAACGGGTCGGAGGTCGATTGTTTCGATCCGCTACGATCATCCGAATGTACCGTCGTTGTGACGCAACAATAAACGGATAATTAATGGTTTCGGAACGGTGTCCACGGAAGCCGTTCGCCAAGCTCAAGTTGTACGCCCGTGGACGAAAATATTCGCTGACGAATGTCGCACGCGTCGACGAAACGCCAAAATAACTACGTATTTTACGTCGCCACGTTGTTGCTTTCTGAACTTATGTAGATTAAATTATTTTTCCCCCATATCGTATAGGTACGCCCCCGTAACGCTGTATCGCGAATACCGTCAAAGTCGTCGTCGGTGTGGAAATTAATGCGTTTGTAATACGCCAACATGAAGTAGAACAAGGTGAAAAATCTCGGTCGTGAGTCCAAGAGCAGACCAAGTCAACCGTACAATATATATATGCTATGATATTAATTATATAATATATATATATGATACTGATGTTTATCATCTAGGCCGTCGGATTAGGAGTCTGAATGAATCACCGGTCAGCAAGAGCTCGTCAGTCCGGAATCGATAAATCATTGCGTTATTTTCGTAATGGTCATTATCATTACGATCGCAGTCGCGAATACGAATGAAAATTAATTTCGACGGCCGTCGCATGGTTATTAATTTATTTACTCATAATTAATAATATTGTTTCTATATTTTATTAATTTTTTTTCGATCCTCCCCCGGAGTGTTTAGTGCTTGCGCGCGTTTTTGGGTGTTGACATTTTGCGTGCGTTCGGATGCCTCGGCGATGGCTGTGGCGGAGACGGCGGCGGCAGAGGACGGCGGCGCGGATCAATATAGATAGGCGTTGTTGTGAGTGCGGTGGCCGTACAGGGCGCGTGTATACACAGAGAGAAGACCGACGACGCGCCCGAACTGTACAGAGCGCGTGCATAATCGTCGTCTGCCTATTACCACATACACACTGACACGCACGCACGTACACGCATCCGGGCACGTAGACGGAAAAATAATTCGGGGAGAACGATAAGGTTTTCAAGGGCTGAGACGACAACGGTTATTATTAATGGATAACGGCGGAAAATTCGATTCCGTTACATTTATCCGCTTAATAACATTATTATTTACGCGCACGAAAACCACATATTGTCGAGTCGCTTGGACGTAAAAATGGTCTAACGATTTCGAGGAGATTTCAACCACTAAAAAAAAAACCACCCCCGTTGCGTACGCGTCGCTCACGAGTGTTCGTTTACACGCACGCACGGACCAAAACCAGTTCACAATGTGTGAATGCGTTATAAATAATTTATTTATCATAATATTTTTATCGATACGATGGAAACCGATCTACGCTCTGAAATTCTTTGTCGTTCTATAACAAATACTATGTTTTCGAATGGAAAAAAAAATACAATTAAAAAAGTAATCACGCCCGACGCAGGGAACAACGAGTGCTCAGCACTCTTCTGGCTCTGTGTCCGAGAAAAACTTTAAGGCATCTACTTACGATTTCTTCGGATAGGCAGGGGTGTGACAATGGTCTTTATTAAATGCCGTTCCGGGACAACGACGTGATATTATTGTGTTGAAATGGTCACGGCGAAATGCGAACGTAACAATAACCGGTATAACACGCTGCATAAACACGTTTAGTTGGTCCGACGTGTGTGTCATCGATTTAATAATATATTATTATGTATACAGTACATAACATTAATTGAGTAGCACGTCGTGGGTTCACAAATTTAAGTCACGTTACGTCTCTATTTTTATATTAATCAAAACACTTTAAAGCATTCTCAGTTAAATCAAAGCAAAAAAAAAAAAAAAGAAGATAAAAATACGATGGTTTTGAAAAATAGATTAGGCTTACGCTAAATAGGTTTAGTTAATCGTAGTCATTATGGAATTGATCAGAGGTCCAAAATTGGTACTCAGGGTGAAATATTGGTAAATTCCAGATACGTTTTCGGACAATTGCATAACACCATTAACAGTGGTGGTGCGATGCGGGTATTTTGAAGTATTTGCTTCATGACTAAAATGGGATAGTTAGGTGATATTGTGTAACAGAAAAATTTAATACATAATTTGCACATTTGACATGAAATGTTATTATATATTATTTTGTTTGGACATGTTAATTTTAATGTTTATGTACCTACAAGTAAAATTGAATTGTAACTTTTGACTTGGATTGGGTACTCGACCCATGTAACTGCTTCAATGTAAAATAAACTTCACGCCACCACTGCTGGACATTAATAATATTTAAAAAAATGAATAAAAAAAGTAAGTGATAAATACTATCGCATAATACTCAAATATAAATGGTAGTCATTTATATTTACATATGATATAAGCCATATTATGTCTTATAATATCATTAGTCGTATATTTTTTAAGAGCTTATTTGTCGGGGTGAAATTAATAATAACAAAAAAATAAAAATAAAATAAAACAGTTTTATCATCAAATTATCACGCCTTCTCATAAATTATTCATAGTAGAAAACGAATCCGAGATATATTTGTGTTCGTGCTCAGGCTGTCGAGGTTGGATTAATTATAATAATGTACCACGGTACGATTGTTTTTTGTCTTACAACTACTACCGTTGGATATTTATTCGACGTCAATGAATCGCACGATGATTTTATAATAAAATTAATAATATTATTGTGCAAAAACGCTGTTTGTTTTTAGATTTAATACACTTCTTAGATATAGTTTTCTTCGGACCGCGATGCGTTTCCTGACAGTGAGTTTTATCATCGGCGCGATCGATACGATTGCCGGAAGAGCGACAGTGGACGAAGTTTAAGTAGAAATGTAAACTAATTCTAAATTGTACACGGTAAAAATGAGTTGAGTATAAAAAATAAAAAGAAATAAGATACATCGTTCGTCGTATAAAAAATACAAATTATGACGTGGACGGAAAAAATCTACATTTTTGGAATATCTTGACGCAGCACTAAACGATGCCAATATTCCTGTCCCTCATCAACCATTATTAATTTAATATTCTCAGGACTGCTCAACTATGTAATTACGGTTGTAACTATATTTATATTCAGTGCCTAATGAATGTATTATATAAGTAATAACTGTATACCATTGTATCCTGTTATTTTTTTCTTAATAATAGAATATAGAGAATACCAATCAATGTCTACTGTTGCCGATGGTTTATTTCAACAACAAGAATACATTTTAATTAAATAAAAAAAAAAACCAAAAACTTTCGTATTTAAATCCAGAAAATAACAAAATAATTTGCGTATGATAAATTATAACTTTTAAGACCAATTTAAAATCACATTCCTATTTAGAATATCAAGAAAATGTGTGTTATTCGAAATATATAGGTATATCTTTTAAAAATAGTCAATTCAGTGAAATCCTTCTGTTTGAAACAACAGGACCAAAAGAGTTTTTGGTAAATTTTTACAAGATTTGACGGCGGATTCGGTTTATCGTTTTGTATGAAATAGCACGTGGAACATTATGTAAAGCGCACACGGTAACCGCATTTGTTGCGGTCGATTTCCGTCGCCGCCCACAAAACGGTCGGATTTCTTGTTGCTTCGTACATAATACAATATAGCAGCTAATGCGTAGAGACCCTCGCCAATTACGTTGTGCAGAACTTTTTCCCGGTACAGGACAAACGTTTCGACGATAACGGCTGGTTCACAAATGATTTTTTTAAAACCGATTGATTATAATACAAATAAACTGTTGCAGTTAAAATCGTTTTACACGGCAAACAAAGATGGATTTAACCTTATAATGGCATTAGACACTAAACATTTTCCACTCCAATTATTAAATGTAATAGTACCTTCATCCGTTTGAATGTATAGACAATTTATGTAACACTGCTGTTCGGAAAATTAAGCACATAATTTCTCGTAATTATAAATTACTGAGTTATATTATTATTATTTTTACGAATGATATACTTTAAATAAACCTCTACAAAATTTGCTGATCTAGTCAGTTTTCTAATATGCCTATTGGAGAAATCTATCTATGGCGACACTAGTATTCAACAGAATAAGGCTATTAGAAAACAATATACGAGATCGGTAAGCCTTTGGTCCATTGCCTACGATAATGTTTTTAACGAACCGTCCAAAATCAAAAATTCAAATAATAAATGAGTAAAAAATTAAAAATATGCAGTTTTTTATAATGCGCGCGATTCTATAGCTCAAATTTTAAGCGCTAGCGCTGATACGACTATATGGCCAAGAAAGAGAATACACAGTAATCAGCTTACCGGAAGCAAAAACCATCCGGAATATTAATCACTCATGTTATACATATAGAAATTAAGACAACATAAACTTTTTCAAAACAATAATAAGCCGAGCTCACTATGACTAAGTTCACCATGAGTTTTTTTACGGTCGCAGTGAGAAGCAAATTTGGTAAAAGAAAAAAATTACAACAACAATTCATACGAAAAAATTACTATAATAATTCGATTCCTATAACAAACTCAAATGCAATTATATTGAACAACGTATACAGTAATTTAATAGGATAATAAATTGAATTTTCGACCCGATAAAAAAACACATCTCAACTAAAATGTAAGACAAATATCGATCACCACGTATTGTTTCTAAACCTCAGGCGTTCGGATCTTAGAGAAAATATCAAGCCATCGAAATACGGATAGTTTTTGGGTATACAAAATCGGTATTAATATGGTCTTGTACAATAACTATACTAAAATACAAGTCCGACGGTATCTACTATCATAACACGTATATTATTTTGTTTGTAAGGCATTCGTTTAGCAGGTGATCTACTACCTCTTTTTAGGTGTATCAAGTGATCTACCGTACTATACAAGGTGTAATTGGTGATCTACAATTATTATACTATATTATAATATACTATTAAAACGTAGATCCCTCGTCCTGAATTCGCAGATTACCCCTCCGCGGTAGATCACCTGCTACACGAATGCTGTTTGTAAGGCCGACTGGTCACTGAGTTAGACGAGACCAGTAAGTAGCATTTAAAATCAAGGAAATACCATGGAAAATCACACCATGAACCAATTTAGGCAGTTGATTGCAATTAGAGCGGCCCATCGTAATATCCCGATTGAAATTTGCGTCTCCGTTGGTATGATTTTATTTTTTAAAATTTTATGTTGTAGAAATAAATCACGTTAATCACTTAAAGTACAATTTGTTTTTTCTTTCTTAAATGCCATGAACAAACTGTTTTAAAATATTCATATTTATGAAATGACAAAACAGCCAATATTTGGTATGATTCGTTATGGAAATTTCAAAGTATTGCGGTAACAAATCCAAAAAAATAGTTTTAAATTTATCAAATTCAACACTAAGATAGAATAAGCGTATCCACAAGCTTTAATGGTCAACTTAAATTTATCATAAATTGGATAACTTTTTATCTCAGAGTGAGGTATTTAACAGCTGCATTAAACGTATTATATCAAAATGATGACAAAATAATATTTATAAAATTGAAAATATTTCAATAACAATATTAATATTATTATTATTGTTTTTTTTTTCTTTATATATATATATTTTGATATTATGGTACATATTTTTGATTGACTGGCACTTATTGAGTAGCATTTATATTAAATCGTATTCTAGATATATCTATGTTTTTAATTATTTAATTTATTTTTATGAGTTTTAGTTAACTTTTAATGCATGCATTCAAAGTATTCATATCTCGCATTTAACAATAAACACTAAAATGGCGTTATAATATTCAAGTAAGCGGTATTATATCACAATGTATTAAGTATAATTATAAATATTCTTACAACAAATAAATTGCAAAACGATGTGTAGGATGCCATATTAAAAATTTGGTTAGAAAATTGTATTGAACATAAAAGTCTTATAAAAAATGATTTTTAAAAAAATATATTTATTCGATAAATTCAACGTTTTAATACGTATTCTATAAAAAAAAAAAACCTAATCTTAATTGTTTGTTTTTTATTTCTATTTTACTTACTACTTCACTCCACAATTAATAATAATACAGGTAGGTACTGTATTCATAGGTACTGTATTGCAATAGCATAAAAATTCATCACACTGAAATTCGAATGTCAGGCCAAAACAATTAAATTTCAAGCGAAAAAAAAAAAAAAAAAAAATGCGTATACAAATATTATTGTTACAAAAATACAATACGAGACTGTTGTGTGTTTTTTTTTTTCTTTTTAATTTTCGAGCGAGTACGACGTTTCAATTAATTACACGGTTTCTTTTTCAAAACAAAGCTTGTTGGTGATTACGTAAATTTACACAAACTATTTCCTTTTGACTTTTAGCGTGGATATTTCTTTTATAATGTAATCAAAAAGTAGCGAAACAAGAAAAGATGGAAAAAAAGAATCCTTTTCGATTGTTTAGCACGAGCTCAGATCTTTTGATTAAAAGCAAAACGACAAAGTTCGGCAAGTGAAGTTTTTTATACCATGTCTTGCGTTACGTTCCCCGTCGTTTGTACATTTTTCGTGCGGTAGAATAACTAATCACGTTCGAAAATATTTCCACGATCATAATCATTTTATCCAACGCCGGTTCTACGCACGTAACGCATTCAATAGCGTCGGCGAGTAATTATTACCGATGGTTATTATAAAACGGTTTTGATATGTTGCATTTTATCCCGTCGTTGTGAATCGACCGCAGCGTCTCAACGATTCGCGTGCAATTGACCACACACCACGTGATATACGAACGCGTTCGATGGCCACAGACTCGTTTTTGGATTCGCATCGATCACAACACGCGATCGACGGTGCTGTCCGTCTGCACGTTGGTTCGCCGGTGAGACGCGATCGAAAATCGATCGAGAATCGTGCGCTAACCGTTAATCATAATAAACCCGTTCGGGCCCGGTGGTGTACACACACAGCGGAATTTGACAATAATTAAACGAAGGTCAGTCTATCGATGTTTATTCGTCACCGGCGCACAATGACTGGGAATGGTTTACGGGTAACAATAACGCGTTTGTTGAACTTATACGAGAGTTTAATGCATAAAACGTGTATCGTCAACGGATATTATCCGTCCAGCCGACCCGTTCGCCGAATCCATTCCGACTACCGACAGAGATCCCGCGAAACACTTCCCGGGGTTAGCGAGACATTTTTCCTCTTATTTATTCCTTATGTTTGCGGTGGATTTGTTCATAATCAAAGTTTATAGGATGTGAAATATTGCAAGGTTCGACCTTAAAATAATGTTTTCTAAACGTATCCCAAAGATTGGGCCATTTGATACCGTGTTCGTGATGTATGCGTTCGGGAGGGGAACACGAAGGACAAGACGAGCGCGCAAGAAAAATGTTTCCCGTCCTATCCCCGAAACAAACGAGCTCGAAATAATCGTCAAATAATTATTCGCTTTATCTCGTTCCTTCCCCTCCCGAATACCTCGATTTTTTTTTCGCCTTCGGATGTATGTACGATATTGCTTTGCTGTCAGGTAACAAGGGAATAAAACAAAACGAACAGAAGAAATAAAAAATAAAAAACACTTGTATCCCAACAGCCATTATTTTGAAAGAATGCAAAAAAATATGATAATAATAATAAATATTCCACGCCTTTTTTAAACTTCAAGCAGTTAACTGTTTCTTTGCTTTTTTTCAATTTCCTCGAAATACTTTAAAAGCTTTGTGCAACTTGAGCTTCATCATCGTTACAGTTAACGCATATTATCTCCCACGTATTGTTATTTTACTGGGGTGACAATAATGACAATTATTTTGTTGACCCTATAAATATATATATATATATATATTTATGTATTGTAGTCGAAAAACTTATTTAACCGAAGTGTTATTTTTAACAAAATTAAGAAAATATTAGTTAGGTATTCTTTCTATCTACCGCGAGAAAAAATCACATGCAATTATTAAAAATATTTACACTAAAACATTTCTTTATCACTTATGAATAATCGTACTATCTAGTTTTGTTTTACATAAATCATTGTAAATTTTAAAAGTAATATGTTGTAGAAAAATTGATATTCATCAAACTCTCATGATTTACGAAGAAGTAAAATGGCTACGAAATAGATAAAAGTGTAATGTAAGAGTTAACTCATTATAAAAACAGCGAAACTTTACGTGCTAATGCTTTGTTTATACTACGCGTAGAGTAGCGTGAATAAACGTATTTATTTTCACATTGTTTAATTACGAAAAATAAATCTCATTATTTTTAAGCACATTACTGAAACAAAAGACCGGATATGTCGAATATTTCGTTGATGAAAAAAAAAAAATAATTTTTTTAAAAAAATAGTAAATTACAAGGACAGAACGGGAATATTTACAGTACGAGAATCAACACGAACATTCGGCAGGCTAAGTCAAGTTAAATTGTGTTATCTGATGGAAATGGTATTACTTTTTTAATAAAGTATGTAAATTAAGGGCTGTAGTGAAGCAAAATGAAAAAGAAAAAAATAAGGAACAACCGATAAAAACAGAAGCCCTGTAAAGATGATTCTAAATTAGTTTTTCTTGGGAAAATACTTTCCGGAGATGTCTTGACTCATTTTCCACTAATTTGGCGCTGATAGGTTTCCCGTATAATTAAGCGGCGCGACGGTTTCGCCGTTTTCGCAATATAGTAAAAAGACAAATTTTATTCAATTAGTTCTGCTCGTTAGGAGTCATAGGGAATATTCAATTAGGTTGTTTAATTAACGGATGAGATTAATTTCCGGTTTCTCGCTAGCCTGAAAGCTTTCCGGTGCCATCTACAACTCCGACTAATATTTAACTAAAATGTGTTTTCGAGTTCATTAAGAGTGTATGTATATTGCATATTATATTTTACGTATAAATATATTTATATTTACTATTTAATTAAAATAAAAACAAAATAATGCATACAATGGAAATATACAAAAACAATATAAAGCCAAAATACATATTTCATACGCTTTATAAAAGAAATTAATATTTAAATCCGTTCTCTCGGTGGAATTTCTTTTTCCGACAATGTTTTACTGTTTTAAATTTCTTTCATGAATTTATTGTGTATGTATATACTTATATATTATTTATATGCATAAATACAATAAATTCGCTTCATAACTCATATATCCGCAAAGCGGATCTCCGCCTGCAAAAGTTTACTATTTTACATTCTACGGTGTTGCCATTTATTGGATACAAAACAAGTTGTATTCACTTATAGTATATACGTATGTATCGTATCCGAGATTTCATGTAAATTTAAAAAATAAAACTAAAAATACATTTCAGGTACACGCATAAAATCTATAGTCTCGAAAAGTTGACGGGAGGAAAAAAATCCACAAAAAATATGTATTCTCATATTTATATTTATAAATAGTAAAATCGACCAACTTATGCTATTTTATTTTTAGTGTCGTTGTTTAATAAAGCATTAATTTGAATGTAATATGTTTTCATATGTTATTATTTATATTAGAGTCAATAGTGTATGTTAGATTTTTATTGAGACTGTTCAAATATTTTATTTACATTAATATTTTTTCCTTAATGTTTAACGAAGAAGTGTGTATTTATGTAATGAATAATAAATAAATTACTAAATAAGTAAATAAAAAAAGGGGCTCAACGTCTAAATTCCTCGTTTAACTAATAAAATGTAATTAATAAAACGTCGTATGACGTTCGGTTTAAAACATTGTGTGCACTTTGTATTATAATGTTTTCCAAAATTTCTTTGAAAATCACACACTGAAAAAAAAAAAAATTAAATAGACACTATAAACTTAAGTTACTAATAAATCCACAAAAAAAAATGTGATTATTAAAGATGGATTGGAATAATCACGATAAATCACTTAATCATTATGTTTTAATGAAATGTTATTATTTTCATGCACACACACACACATACATACACACACGCACACATACATGGAATATGTTGGTTTGTTTTTTATACTTGATATTTATTCGACAAACACCTTGTCAAATCGTTTGCACTACGACACGTCAATAAATAATAAAACCATGTTTCCTTCGAAACAAATAACGCCCGTAATATGCTTTGAAAAATGTTATTGATTTGCTAAAATGAACTGAACAAAAATTGCGAACTTCGGCAAAACATAGGCGTGTATAACGTTGTTACAACAATGTTCTAGATATTATACGTTAAAATAAATGCTTGGCGGATAAGTAGGAAACGTAAAATTTAAGCCGTTTGATAATTATTATTAATCTCGTTAGTGTGATGACGACATTTTACTAATTTTATAAATGTTTCACATCGACCTAATGATAACAAAAGGACTCAAAGACGTTTATTCATGTATTCAAACCAATGATTCGGAGAAGATTTGACTCACGTATCGCGAAAACAAGAGTTGTTAGCCAAAAAAATATTAAATTACGGTTTCTGTCAGAGGTCCGTGAACAAAATTCGTAAATTTTATTTGTGTGGTTCGTAAACATATTTTATAATCATATAAATTAGTTTATAAAATATGTTTACGAACCACACAAATAAAATTTACGAATTTTGTTCACGGACCTCTGACAGAAACCGTATAAATATCATATAAATTAGTTTATAAATTATATAAATTAGTTAGATGGATAACTAAAGCAATCAAATTAAGTTCTCATGATTTTTACACAATTCTACGGAATATCTGATAACAAAAACCTTATACATAGTGCAACAAATTAAAGGGAAAGACCATTTAGGACATAGTTATCATTATGTTTGATTAGAAAAGTTACAAAGCTATGTTCTCCAACATACTAAACTGCATGAGATTAAACAAAATGATGCACATCATTGCCACATCCTGTGGAAATGACTAGATATATAGAGGTAGTAATTAATAGACTACGAATAGGTTATATAAATCACCCACAGCTACCTAAGAACAAAGAGAAACCTCTAATATGTCAAACACGAGGAGTCCTACTAAGTACCAAATACGTACTATCCGAAATGAAACTTCGCAGGAAAATAGTGGATTTCACAGAACATGTTTCCATATCACTTAATAACTGTCGAGAATTCTTAAGATCGATAAGCAAATTTATCGTATCATTTAAATTATTAAAAAAACATTTAAATAAAAAAATATCCGAATAGCCGATGCTGTCAAGAATTTTATTTTTATTATTTTTTTTTTTTTTTTAAATGATAGTAATTCCGACAACAACCTAACTTGAATATATTTTTTACTTCAAATGGCCCCCAAAAAAAAAGGAAAATATTCTCCTCTCATATTATATCGTACAGAAAAAATAGAAATTTATTAAGTTTTTGTAAACACGATCATCATGTCACAGTTTTAATGCACTCTTTTTTTTTTCGACATGAAACAACACATTCTCTACGCTTCTTTGTTTCTTGATAGTTCTTCAACAACACTTGTAGCTTCATTTCATCAGATATTCAATTCGTGATAACTAAAATCTAGATCTTCTCTGTGCTCACGAACTCTTGCACTGTTTGACTCCCATCTTTAGTGTTGCTACACACGTTTCTCTAAGCGTGTCCCCTACCAGATACGCCAATGATTCGAAACGTTTTTCACTTATTCGAGTGAAGTAGTTTCAATTTTTTCAAGAGCAGAGAAGTCGGCCTGTTAATTAATAATTCTGTTATTACATTTCCGACTCGACAGCTTATTTGACTAAAATTCCGATAAACGTGGTAGGAGGAGAAAGTCAAATAAATCTAAAAAATATGATAATTCGTACTTTATGCATAAGTATCCAAATAGTACACGTCTCATTTTTCTTAATTACAGCATACCAAATGCTTCATAATAGATGAGATAATAGATGATTTTTCTGATTTGCCGATTTTAGAGTAGCTAATTCTAGACTGTGAAAAATACTTAAATTGCACCCCCCCCCTTCCTAAAATAATACCACGGACTTATTCGTGTGTTTACGTTTCACGCGTTCACAACGAAACCCATAGTGCTACAAGTATTCTACGTCACGTATCTTCTGAATATTACCGGCGTGCCGTCTCGGTCGAGCTTACAACCCATTGGCCGTTACCAGATCTACACTGCACACACGCGTAACCCGAATAGTTTTCCAACGCGACACGCAATCGAGCGGACGGAAATTGCGGTTTTCCAGTGTCGGAAAACACGGGGTGCCACCCCGCCGAATAGTCATCGTCTCGCTGAAGGGATTACCGCAGTCGAGCCGCGGAACGGTAGGGGCCGAGTGGAAACGCTAAGTATGGTCGTAACCATACTTTAACCATTATCGGAATCACGTAACTTGGCCTCGCACAGCCGGATACGTAAGTCTCCTTTGCGGGATCGCGTCAAACTTTCTAGACCGTCTCCGACCCGCGTACAGTACAGTGACGTCTCACAGCGCTGGACCTGCAGGATGCGTCACATCAGAGTTTTGCGCGGCGCACGTACACGTGTGTGTGTCGAAAAGCCACTATTGTTACATAATAACAGTTCGCGAATACCGTCCAATTAGTGCCTACACCGTGATATGATAACGTATGAGACCGAGATAACTTAGCGTTCTCTACGGCGCATAAACGCCGCTCTAAGGCACATTCATAGTAATATAGTATAGATATATTTTAATAATCCCATTAATTTTAAATTATATACGGAACGTTTGTCTTGTCCAATAATCGATACTATTAGAGCCGTGTTATACTCGTATATCCGTAATCGATTTTTTTTATAAAAAAAATAAACTTAGCCCCTATAAATGTTGGACTTGGGAGTTGAACGGTTTTTACGTAGCTAAATGAATACTGCAATACCAACTAACTAGCCCGAGAAACTAGTCTTGTGCGAAAGCAGGATTTCGTTCATTCAGTCACCAAAACAAACATTAAAAATTCTCAAGTGATCACTTTTCTGTTAATATATTATCTTACAACAGTGTTTGACTTCTAAGTCTAAGCATGCTGTTTCAAAGCACCAACATCGTTCACGTTAACATATAATATCGATTATAATACGATTAATATTGTAGAAAAAAAGTGATTTTCCTACGAGTGTTGCGTCACTGTACAGTTAAAAAATCACGTACGTGTAAGTATGTAAAGTGGACATTTTAGCGGAATTTTACCACTTCATAGAATTTTAAATTATATACTAACGAACCAATTGTTCTTATATTTTTAAATTTTACTACTCACTATAGAACTCATCTTATAATCTGATGATGTACAAGATTTTTCAAGGAAATTAGATTTTTTTAAATAACTGTCACAGAAGTATGAAAAATAAATATAGTTACATTATTTGATTATTGAAATTATAATCTACGTTATATAATGTTATGGTTTCAAAAGTTAAAAATATTATACCTTAAAATTAGTAAGTCCGAAGGACCGAAATCAAATGCTGAAAATGTAAACGGTTATTTCCTTCAAAATCCGAATTGCGCTGGAGCTGAAGCCATTAGACTGCCAATTACGATCTACGTTTGGTGAAAAAACCATTGAAAATATAACTGATGACCTAAGCTCATGTCGTCGAAAAATCGTTAATGCCGGACGAAATATTATTTATTTCCATTGCAACAATGTATACGAACAAATATGGACACCAAACGACGTATATTAATCTTCATGCATGATATCTTTAACCATCGGGATATTAATGGTACGTAATGCAGCTTGTAATTTTAATAGTACAATTATTTGAAGACATTTTTTTGTACTTCTGTGAGAGTTATTTAAAATTGTATCAATTTTTTTGAAAGGATATACCGTTCCTTCATCGTGGTTATTTCATCGCGATTCTGTTCGTCGTGCGTCACTTCATCACTATCGTTCATCGTTTTAAACATCTTTGCCAAAATTTAATTTCGAAACAGTTTATTGCATACATTTCATTGTTTGACATATCAGTGCAACAATTAATATCGCATAACCATACACTCACCGTTCGTTAGGTTTGTATGAAAAAATTGTATAATTAACGACGATTTGACGAAGATGAATAAAATAATTTTATTACAATTCCCGGTTGGTGCAGATCACGGTATAGACTTATTATTTGACAATTATTAATAATTATAGTTACGCGTAGCGAGTAAGACAACGCTGTCAATAATAAGTCTATACCGTGATCTTCACCTACCGGGAATTGTAATTCACGTAGGTACATTTCTATTATGCGTTCGAGTTGCACGTTTATCAATCATTGTAGATAGCAATAGTGTATCTCGGGGGATCTACTATTCGTAGTTGATTCTAAAACATTTTTTTTAGAGTTATATGGGCGTAGGTTGGCAGTTCATGTAGGTGCGTTATCTATAAAAGTATATAACGATGATTAACTTCGTGATTAAAAGAAACACGATGATCTGAAACGGGCGATATAGTGATTGCGATGAAATAACCACGATGAAATAGTCACGAAAAAATACCGGCGACGATAAGTCGCGCGATAAATCTAAACGCGATGAACTGTCGCAGAATCTTCTGGAATACCCTATAATACACGTCGTGTGCGAATATTGAAGCCTTCGTGGTATCACGCTATTTCTGGCTCCTCTAAAAGTACGCGGTCGTAGTAGAACCGTTTTCGATTTTCAGGGCGCGTTCCAAACGTATGCTTACTACTGTACAATATGCTAATCCGCGCGAAGACTTGCGTGCGTTGTTATTATCCACCACATAACGTGATTGTCCAGCGTTGAGTACAATTTTCGTGCGTGCCAGACTACTTCCTTGTACATGACATAAATAATATTTTCACTTTTAGCAATTAAAATATTACACGAGCAATTAATTCAGGTAAACCATTAACACGCGCAATTGTGTGTGCCATAAACTCGTGTAACGTGTATCAAACATGAGGTTACCAGCCTGAAAAAAAAAGAAGCAAAATACGTTTCACCATCACGTTTATAATAAAGAGCGCCTAAAAAAAAAAACAAAAATACATGATGTTTTTTCATTAAAAAATTACGATAAACTGTTGATAGTAAGAAATCCAAATTGGATGGATTGAAAAACAATGAGACGGTAAGTACATTGAGTAATAAGATTAATCATAAATCAAATAAAAATAGTGAAGTATACTATAATTTTAATTAACTAATGTTTATTAGTATTTATTTGCTCTCGTGGTATGAATGTTTGCTAAATTTTCTTTACCTACGAAGTACATTTAATTTGGTTTGTACTGAAACTCTGATGGTATGTGAAGTATTTTTGTACTATGATGAACGAAAATAAATTTGAACTTAATATCCAAATTCGACCCTTGAAGATTCATCCCTTGACTTTAATTGTTAACACCTCAAATCGATTCCTTTTCGGATGTTCTGCAGCTATTTCATGCTCATGTGCTAAATCATAACGAGGAATGTTATAATACTCTTCTCCCTCATACAATATTCTAGAGGTTATTGTAACACCCGGCAATAAAAACCTAAAATATATGTCATCTTTCGGGAGGCCCGTACATCCCTTGAATATCGTACTCCTGGTAATTAAAAACAAGGGATACGAAACGTCAAGAGGGTACGATAATTCTGGATATAGGTATTCTATGAGTGGTACCAACAATACAATCATAAAAATGTAAGAGTACAATAACCCTGGTATGGAGGTTATGATATTTCTAAGATATCCGTCAAGCCTATTATGTATATTCCGGGGACAAAAAATTATATCACCGGTCAATGACAGATTTTGTAATGGCTTAGTCAGCAAATTCTAGTGGGACCTTTTCATCAAAAATGAGTACTGGATCACCTAAATTATAATTTTCAACTTTAAAAAAAAAAAAAAATACCTTTTATATTGCAAACTGTAATATATTATACCATTATATTTGATAACAGCATAATGTAAATAAACTCAATGATACAATAAATAATGGAATTTTTTCATAAAATAAATAATACCGATTTCTATGTAAAATTAGTATTTTTTCCTCAATATATGTGAAAGCAACAATACTCATTGGCTGCCAACTAATTTTCAAAATATTTTCCCGAACATTTTCATGTACATTTTATTTGATACCATCTAAGTACGCGTTCGTTGTCATGGCAGCATACTCGTTTTCATATTAATCGAAAACGTCGCATTGAGTTTTAATAACGAACATCTACCTCTGTGCGTCTATACACTATTGCATACGTATATGTTATAATATATGACGTTTAGGTGAGTGTACCAGTTGTAAACGATCGCTTTGCAACTGATGAATCACGTTTCATCGACACGGCTTCTCGACAGAAGTATATTATAATATATAGTATGACGCGTATAAAGCTTTCTATAATCAATCTTTATCGCATTATCGGCGACCGTCAAAAGCGATTCGGTAACGAACATGAAACGTTTTTATACGCACTCCGCCGAATATGGTGCATAAATTATTATATGTATACATTTGAGCGTATTATTTACACCAAAGCCATACGTATATATTATAACATATGCAGATATATATATACAATATATGCTCTAGGGTGGTGATTTGCAATGTCATTGAGCGCTCGATCGAGTGTCTATTATCAAAAAATCAAAAAAAATCCTTTATAAACACAAGAACTAAAAAAATTATATATATATATATCTGTACACGCACGTGCGTTCAAGTTGATGTATGACCAAAAATGTTGAAAAAATATAACCGCGGGAATGTCGTTATTGCGTTTTGTATACTATAAAATTTGTACCTTTTGAGCTGACGTGAACAGATTGCGCAGTCTTTTTTTACACATTTATTTCTTTTTTTTTTTGCGCCCAATGAAAAATCACCAGCCAGTCGATTTTTGCACCGCTTCTTGTTATATTTTACGTTACCTCGGTTTTACGATATTATTATGTACTATTATTATAAACGATATACACACGCACGTGTGTACACTTTTGTCTGTCACTGCCCACCTATCATTCCGTTTTCGGATCGATTTGGCCTGTTTTGCACTACAAGTGCAACCGCCGTGATACAGCAGTGAGACAGTCGCACATCACCGGAATGAATCATAATTATTTGGCTTGCCTAAGGTCTATTTTTGAAATTGAAATTTCAACTTCCATGGAAGTTTTGTTACAATTTTGTTCAATGCATTTATCAATTGAGATCATTATTAATATAATGCTAATAATTTATGTTACGTGTGATAAATTAGTGCTAGTTTAGATTTTTCTTCTTAAAATTTATAATCAACTTGAAAGTAAATTTTTTTTATTTTCTTTTTTGTAATTAATTGTATCAGACAATTTTGAATTACGATTTATCTAAAAACCAATAATGTTTATTAATTTAAATGAGATTTTAACATAAAATTATAGTACCTCAAAATTAATTGATGCATCGTAAACGTCACGCGAAGTGTGCATATTCATCATATCATATTATTATATATTATTATGCGTGGAGATAACATACGATTTTCACGGAGGTCACAATGCATCTATTGTTTGCCGAAGATATTATAATATATCGCATTACAAACGATAGTTTTGGACGCGGCCGGACTCTGCGTGATTGACGCGTTGGCCGCCGAACAATGATAATGAATTTTATACGGGTAAAACTGTACGTTACTTGTGCCGGAAGCATTTCGCGCCCCGGAGTGTATGCCGCACAGATATACCTATGTGTACAGTCATGGTGTAATATATTCTGGAAATCGGGTCGTCGTTCAAACACATATTATGCCATTTCCTGTGTGCGTTAGCCGTAGTGTGTGTCAATAAATCCAAACGATCGGTATGAGTGTGTGTGTATTTGTTGGACGGTGAAATGTGAACGGCGATCGTTAGCATGATATCAATTGAGTCTAACTTCTGAAAAATATTTTAGACCTGGTTGTCTTCAAAAATATTTATTTATTTTTCCCTTCGTATAACATATTATATACGTATTCTATATCTTCGATGGATCAAAGACAGAGTTACATTAAGATACACTATAAGGATTTACTATGATTATTGTCATAACTCAAAGTGTAACCTTTATGTAAGTGTCGATATTCCAATTGAGATAGTGTACAAATAAAAACTTCAATTTTCTATAGATACAGACGAAAATATCATCTAGGAAACTAAAATAGTACGGGGAACATGCAGAAACAAGAGACGAATAACGGAAATCAAAACATTTTTTCATTTTTTTAAGATTTACTCACGAGTTAAAAATTATAATCAATTGGTATCTATGTATGTGTGCAGTTTGTATGAGGAAACATTAAATGAATTGTAAGCATAGTATCAGAAGAGCCCAACTTTCTGTCCTGAAAATTAGTTTAGACCGGGTTCGTATCGAGAAATATGATCTTTTTTTTCAAATAACCTAAAAAAAATTAGTTTCAAAATTATGTTTTTATTAGTACAACTATGCATTTTAATTATTATATAATTGTTTAAAAAATCCATTACCAAAAACAGATAACCTAGTTTAAATTCGTGATAACATACAAATTAAATTAAATTAAAGCGCACATTCTGAGTGCACGAGAAAATTCCACACTGAAACTATTGATTTGAATAATATTTTTGATACACGTAAAAAAATAAATGATCTGTAGCAACTACATTTTTACTCGAGTATTTTTCACAAACATTTCTTGTTGAAAAAAGTACTAAAAATTATGTTTAAAATATGATGTTTTATTTTAATAAATGAGAACATGTATTTTCGTCATTTCTGACTGTATCCATACAAAGGAAAAAAACTAATAGCAATAATGATACATGAATATTCATTTTTCCTCGGCCGATTTAACTAATTACTACTTTTGTGAGTTAAATTCAAGCAAGTTTAACTCAATTTCTGAATAAATTACTTTTACAGCTGTATGCCATTTTACAACAAACGCAACAATTTTTTATCGCATATAATCA
The DNA here is from genome assembly GCA_034509805.1 of Sipha maydis. NCBI lineage: Eukaryota > Metazoa > Arthropoda > Insecta > Hemiptera > Aphididae > Sipha > Sipha maydis. The sequence continues at coordinate 467,528 of JASXSY010000974.1, forward strand.
AAACAAAGTCGAATAAAAATCTAAATTTCCCATAATGTAAAAAAGATCTAAGAAAATTACTATAAAAACTCCCGAGTCAACAGCTCGTTTTTTATAAACTACGAGATACGTATAGCTAAATTAATTTCACTAAACTTTAAAACTAAAATAATTAAAAAAAAAAAAAAAAAGCTATGAATTATATTTTATAATGTAACATTATTTTGATCCCTATGTTTTTCGTTTATCCTGAACTTGTGTTTGTTAATATAATTCTACTACGGATATACGGATACAGTTCGATTAGATCCGTCATGGTTTTCAAAATGAGTCTCTATTATATTCCATGATTTTAATACGTTATAATATTCTAATAGCTTGAAAGATATTGTATATGTAATCAATACTAACAATTTTAAAAATTCATTACGGTTTAAAATGATTTTCCGAGTTCTTGGTCCAGTATTCAGTAGTTATACGAAATAAAATTCGTAATGCGATTGTAATAACATTGTGAAATGTAAAGAGTTCAGTATGTAAAAGTGAGTAAAATGTATATTATGTCACAATAATGTGTTTATATTCTGATTTGAATAAATTATAGCCCTACAATATAATACTGCCATTGACAGAATAAGATTATGTTTCCTTAAAAATTTGATTTTGAAGTTAAAACCAATGTTAATATTATTAGTGTTATAGTCATGTTGAGTTGAGAATATGTACTACGTGTTGTTGGGCATGGGTATTAACTATATAATTACTTAATATTATTATTATTATATTATTATATTTATCATATATTATTCAAAACTATATATTTACTTTTGAATAATATATGTTCAATTTAAAATCAATGCATATAGGAACTATTCAATATCCATGATTTATAATAATATAATTAGAAATTTGCTCAGTTATTCAATGTTGTATAATCAGATTGGAAGAAAATTATCTCCTCTGATCTTTTTATAAAAAATACCACTCACGTCATATATATATATATATATATTGTGTTTTTTAAAATCACCACGTATTATTATTATTCGAGTGGAATGCACTTTAAAACGTTAAGCCTTATGATACAACAGATAAGCAAATGATTTTTATGTCGATATGTATAAGAAAAATGTTGTGAATGAACATTGGATTGTATTATTTTAATTTATCGAGTGAACAGAACCTGTAACTATTATTTCACTTTCATTTCATGTTTAATAACACTCGGTGTCAGGATAAAGTAAAAATGTTTTTTATAAGTGTTGTATTTTTACAAATATAAATTCGTTAGAAAAAAAAATTAAATTAAATTTGTTTTAAGAGATTGAAAGGTTCTTGATCGTATTAAGTGATGCGGAAAAAACGTTCGAAAATTGCAATTGGAAAAAAAATTAAAAATTATTCTCGTTAATTTCGTTAACCCGCTTTTATTTTCATCTAGAGCACAAAAACTGCCTAACGAAGATTATTAGTGCTTTTATCCTGTCTACAGCGTTATTTTCGTTTTATTTCTGCGAACATTTGTCGTACGGCGAGCTTTGCTGAAGAATATAAGTCTATACAATCTACAAAAATTGTTCCGATCAATATTATGTTTTTACATGTATCATTACTAAATTAGTATTAAAATTTGACATAGTTAAAAAAAAAAAAAACCAATTGTAAGATAAGTTACAACTTTCATGTTAATGTATTGAAAAAAATAAAAGTAAAAACGACAATAAAAATTATAAAATTAAATCAATCGGAACGTGAGAAATGAGCTTGATGAAATGAAAAAAAAAATAAATGGTAAAACGAGCGTACGGCTGTATTATTCAATGGTAATAAAAATTATAATTTGACACGGGAAAAAGTTGATGTCCATAACGTCTATAGCATACTGGAAACACTCGATTTATTATAAATATGACTTTGATACTTATGTCTAGATAAAGAGGCTCGTATTTTAACTGATAATGTTCTAATTAATTGTGATTCGTTCTAAAATATTTGGCAAAAATTAACGATTTTCCGTAATAGAAAAAAAATAAATATATACTTCCAAATTTTCATGGAAAAACTCTTCGTGATAATATATCAGCTACAATTGACGATAAAATTAAAAATCATAAATAATTGAAGTCGTCTGAGAAAAATATACCCAATGGGTCTAATATAGCACAACGTTAAATAATAAATTAACATTCTGTTTACTTAATTATTTGTACATTTTAATCTGTTATTATGACCACACGTTTTATTGAGATGGGGTCCAAAAGTATTGTCGCCCCATGAAACGCGCCATGTCTGCGCGCGCTTATGTACGTATGTTAATTAACCGCCATGTCGTGTGACATTATTATCGCGACAAAAGCAAAATAACAATGAAATTAATTCAAACAGTAATGTATAATACACATTACAAGTGCGCACCATAGGCACTGCATTACGCTTTTACGTGCACGCGCGTCTTGTTCTCCACCAAGCTTATGGGATGATAAATACACGGGTGTACACCGGGCCAGGGCACTCATCGTCGCTCAAGTACCAACATCAGTAGGTTACGGTGACGTGGGTTCCAGTGACGAAACTGTTGAATATGTATATTTATAATCTCTTCCGTGTGTGTTCGTTATATTTTCGCATAATTTATTTTTTCCGCGTGCGGCTACGGACATTTTTATCCCAGACGTTTCGCGTAATTGCATAAAACACATGTACGCACGAGGATATAAAAAAAAAATAAAAAAAATTAAAATAATAATCGTAGTTTCACGCGGCGCACTTTGTTCTTGAGCCCATTACCGTAGCACGTATTCCGTGCATGCGTTCGGTACGGACACTAGGTACGCGTGTATGATTCCGACTCGGCAGCGGTTTGTCCGGTACAAGCGTAAAAGCGTTTGGAATGCATCAAATTGAATTATTAAATGAAAGGATGACCTTTTACGGTCATGCGAAAATGCGAAAATAACGAACGACATTAAAAGCAAACGAGTTTATGCTTTGGTGTAAAAAAAAAAAAAAAACGTCGCACAAAAATATATCTATAAGTTTTTTCTACCCCTTGCCCGTGTCATTTTTTTGGCTACCGACACTCCCTTTTCCTTCTTTTTTTTTGCCGGTCGCCGGTGAAAGACTAACGAATCCCTCGATCCGTAAAGCCTTAACACCGTTCTTGTTCTAGGATAAAACAAACAATTCGGCGGACCCTCTTGGAAGGGTCTAGTAACTTCAAGTACACACGTGTACATCAGGCCGTACGTTGATGTTGAGTAATGAATGATGATTGGATCGCAGGGACAGAAGTTCGGCGAAATATTAGGTAGTTTTTAATATTATATGGTCCGACCCTTAAAATGTTGACCATTATTTTGCGCGGGAGAGAATAAAGTTTTACCTTATTTTTCATAGTTATTTATTGTTTTGAATTTATTAACATTTTCATCATTGAACATTTTTTTTCTTTTTCTTTCATGATGAAGACCATAGATTTTTTGTTTTCTTTTTATTTTATTGCCATTATTAATAACAATGCAGCTTACCCATGAACTAAATTTGAGACTTTTCAATATATTTTATGTACTTTTCCGTTTGATAAATTTCTATCTAAATTCATATACTTATGGTCTTCTGTCGTGATTCGTAGAATTTTATGAAAGAAATTATTATTATTGCTTAACAAATCGCATTTAAAACGGATTCCTTAAGTAATATTATTACATGCAATTTCAAATAGCTTATAGGATCATAGTATTATAATTAACAATTTAAGGGAATATATTAAAGATTGTCTTAGATCGGACGTATAATTTTTGTATATGTTCAATCCATATTCAAATTTAAAAAAAAAATTAAATTACGTTTGACAGTCGATTAATGTTAAGAAAATATGTCTGCGTGACCAAGTTAGTTTCGTAATTTAATGAATTGAACATATGGACTGGACATTTTATTAAAATTTTGAGAAACTGTTAACATTGATGTTATTAAATGGGTAAGTAAAATGAATATCCAATTGTAACACAATAACTATATTCATGGTATTATAAAAATATATATTTTGTGAAATATCGTGTTTAAAATTTGTTATCCTGTTTAAATTTTGGACAAAAATGTGTTAGCCATAAGTTACGTGTTAGAATATAACATAATATAGACAAATATTTGAAGTTTCCGACCGGTCGGTATCCAGTAGTTTTCCGATTTCGTGAAAATGGTATTTAATTATTCGAATAATATTGATACGGGTGTATGATACTCGCACAGGCAAAATTTATGAAAATAAATTTCTTACGAATTTTATCTTTGGTAATCGATGTTAGAAGAAAAAAAAAAAATTATGAAATCGGCATAAACGATAACATGCGTTGTCGAACGGGCGCTTAAAACCTCGTGTTATTATATTGTAGGAGAACCGCGGAGACAGTTGCGCACAGTTTATTCCTCAAACTTCATTTGACCACAAAAAAAAAAGTCAACGCGTTTTGGTAGCGAGAAAGCAATCATCATGCCAGTCTTGAACGTTGCGTGCAGAACATGGCCAGTGATAGATGAAAAGAGCGTAATGTGAGATTATTGAGGTTTGTGAGAAACCGATGGACAGCCTCGTACGTCGAAACAGCGCCGAGGGATCAGACCTCTTGCCTGGTATCGGAGTGAAGGGATAGTGGGGATTACTAGGATTGTATTTTCTGTTTTATAATATCAATTGATCTCATCAAAACTTTAAAAATACTGAAATGTATATTTATACATTCGATTATATATATATATATATATATATATATATATATATATACATATAGGTATTCTTTAATATAATACAATATAAAGACTCGTTCTTTTTCAATATAACATATATATGATGAAACTATTGAATGACTTCTTGATTTTTTATGCAAATATCATCGTAAATGCTTCTCTCGAGCGTCACAACATCTCTTTTATTTCAATTTTTGCTCTATTGCTATATTCAGAGAAGGATTGAATATTTGAACACGCTTTCATCCTGAACATCCTGTTGTCGCAGCAAAACATTTTCTAAATATTTTTCACATATTTTTACTAAATACTATCCCTAAAATTAGGGATACTTTAGATACACTTTTGATGTTTATATTTACGCGTGAAATATAATAATCCATATTTCTATCCACAATTTTTTTTTTTTTCTTCGAGCTTAATCAAGTAGAATATAAGCTGAATAGCATGTTTTAAGATGCATGACAACGATCAATAAAACTAAGCGATCCGTGTTTTGGCTACACTTCACTAACGTTTTTTGAGCCTCATATTTATTATGACTCAATTTTATGTTCACGCTATCTACCAAAGCTACCGAAGTATGTGAAAAATTACATTTGGCAGCAAGCGTTTATTTGAAAAGGAAATCATCAACAGCCAGGCAAATATAAATTTCAAAATCAACAAGTGTAGTGGATAAATTAATAGTGATAATTTTAGGATTTATTACTTCTCAAACAGCCTGTTGTGTGAAATTACTAGAGCCGGAATTTATATGTATTTGCATATTTGTACTAAGTGTATGCACGTCTATGAAGGTTTAAAATGTCCACGGTTCATATCACACTGAATTTAAACACAAAATTTTATGTTGCATATTTTGCATATTTCGAGGGTTGTTGCATATTTGTTCATAAATGCATATAACATGCATATTTAATGGGTTTTTAATAAATTAACTATTTCAAGTTACAATAAATTTTGTAATTGTCTTATGAAATCGAAAATCGATGCACGAATAGATGTAATAGGTATTAATATCAAAAAATCACATGTACTTGTGTCCCGGTATGCTATCATTTTATAATCAAATCATGCATTCGGGTATCGCTATATTTAAAAATCTTATTCATAATTAAATTCCAATATACTGGCTTTCGGAATTTCCCGGCCACTGTGTCAACTGGTGATAATACCCTGCACGGTGGCAATAATTAATACGCAGTCATCGTTCGTACGTTGTTTAGTTTTTAAAAAAATTCAAAAATGATATTTTAAAAGATTTGTATATTTTTTATTTTTTTAAGTTTTTATTATTTTTTTGAGAGATTTTGACGAATAATTTCAAATGATCTACAATATTTATGAAGGATTTTAGTTTTTTTTATTTAGATTCTTTTTTTAAAGCTTTAGATTGATTTAAATGATTTGTAATATATAACAGTGGATATTATGATTTTTTTGCTTTTGATAAAATATTTAGAATTTTCTTTGGTGTAAAAGTGTATTTAAAAAAAAAAGACCGGATGGGCCTCGCTCTGCTGTACAGTAAGAGGTGGAGTGCACCTCGCTTATAGGATAGGTCATTATTATAATGGATTTGTTAAATTTGAATGCAATGATAGATATCATTGTATATGAATAACGATTCTGAACGGAGTTCATATGTTTGCCAAGGATATAATACATTGTTATTTATAAACATTGTAAAAAGTATATTTTATTTTGAAACGATAAATATATTTTTCAATTAGGATGGGTTGGCAGTTGCATACAGCGATATAGTTTGTCAGTCTAGAACATTCTACATTATATTATATTTTACATGTAATTTTATGTCAATATTCGCTGTTCAAACGCTTATAAAAAAAAATTGTGCCTATGGATTTTAATAATTTTTTAATGACTTTAAGAACTACTTCTGTGGAATCTTCTATTGAATTTTCAAGTATTTTGTACGAGCCAAATTTTTTTTATCACCGATTATAAAAAAAAAAAATGTAAAAAAATCGAATATTTTAAATGCCTATAAGTGGCTTAAAAATCAATATAATAGTTTGAAAAAAATATGACATAAAGGAAATACCAATCTTAACAGCTGGTAGAAATTTCAAAAATCTGCGACTTATACTTTTTGAATTATAAAAAATATTTAAAATCGTTTGAGAATAAATCGCTATTTTATGCAATTTCGTATATATTTAAATTTCAAACAGTCATAACATTTTTTCCTCTAAATCCGGTAGAAATTTTTTTAAAGATTTTTGAAGAGTAGCTTATAGATAACCTAGTGTTAAAATTTTGAACCTTAAGTATGAACAGAAAAATTTTATGAATTTTTATCTACAAAATAACTTGCAAATTATCGTGATTTTTACATATTTCGTATAAATTGGAACTTTGAGCACTTATAAAAAAAAATTGTGACTTACGATTTTAGATTTTTTTTTATCAGTTAAGGAACAACTTATAAGAAACCTTGTATTAAACTTTCAAGATTTTCTGGACAGCGAAAAAAATTTTATTATTATTTAAAAAAATAATACTTAAAAAAATTGAAAATTTCAATTGTCTATAAATAGCTTAATAAAAGTCAAAATACTTTGAAAATTTAATGGTGTATAGAGAACGCTAATCTAAACATTTGGTGAAAATTTCAAGTATTTACATCGATTAGTTTTTGAGTTATAGCAAAATAAAAATTTGATTATGTCGAAAACTGGTTTTGCGTAAAAACTCCCGTTTTTCCCAAATTTTTTTATGGTTTTTCCCGTCGCATTTAAAAAATATTGGAAATTTTTTACTTTTGACCCCCCAAAGTACCAAATAGATTCAATTTTCTTTCAGAAAAGTTGCTACATAAGACAATCGAAGTATTTTTACTGCCCCAAATCGTGTCGACAGACACAAAAAAAAAAAAAAAAAAAAACACACATCATTGTAAAATCAATACATTCTTCACTCCGTTCAGAATCTAAAAAACACATTTTATATACTATAACAAAATGCATATATTTGCATATTTAGCCACATTTTCTTTGTATATTTGCATCAAATTTGACACTTTATAAATGCATATAAATGCGAGCTCCAGTAATAACGGTAACTATATTTTTATTATGGTACTGAGGCAGCAGTTCAGTTCAAAGAGTCATCGAAAATATTTTCTAATTTCAATTTTTTTTGAAAAGTTATTATTATTAAATATTGTTTGATTGGTATCATATTTATCTATTATGTATCAATCATATATAACACCGGTAAAATAAATGAAATATCAACACCCTGCACAAATAAATTTGATACAGAACTAAGTAAACGTATTAAATGAATTGGTGGATTATAAACGGTGAAACTTCTTTGTAATACAAAAAAAAAGAGACAAAGCTAATATTATTTTCTTCTGCCGGAATTCCGGCACGTTCGCCAAATCACAAGGTACCCGGTCAAAAGAAGTTGTTAGTAACAAAAACATAGACCCAACGTTCTAATAAATAAAAAAATGCTGTTGACTTGTAAAAAGAAATAAACACACTCACAAATAGACATCTTATTGAAGAACCTAGGGTACAAAGTCTTGTAGGAGTCATTGAACCAAGTTTCCCGACATTTTTTAAAATCATTGAGGATTTTCTTAGGACTCAAATCCGCTATGAAAAAAATTCCACAATGCTATTTTTCTTTTATTTCGCTTGTAAATAATGGAAGCTCAGATATACGAGAGAGGAAGACCCATTGAGATTATTAAGAACCATGCGTTAGTTTAGGGATTGATCTGTGAGGGGAGAGATGGTGGTGGTTTTATCTCACTTCGAATGATTATTAGAAGAAAAAAATTACCCGTATGCCACCTCCCGTGATTGGTTTGATTTTGTTGGTTTGAGTGTATACGGTTTGTTGCTAACAACACGTTATAATAATTATAATTATAATAATTAATATATAATAATATAATTATTATATTATAATTATTATTTTTTTTTAAGCTAATATAAGAATATCTGCATATCAGAAATTTTTTATGAAAAAAAATGTCAATTAAAATTCTATGGAATATTTATGACATATATATATATATATGACATAACTTTTACGTTTTCAAATATTTTGTATTCATATTGGTTGTTACAAATCACAATCTTTCGTTTTTTTTAATCTCAGTTTTCAAAAACAAAATTATTTAAAACAAAGAAAGTAAAATTATTTTGTTCGTCTTCAAATTTATTTTTATTTATAATTTTTCTAGTAATTGCAAGACACGATAAAATGATATTGTAAGATACAGACAATAAGATTTTATTTTCATTATTTTTCTCACAATAGCATCTAATAAAATACGATGATTTAAGTTATAATACATTTTAAGTAAGTTAGTATATAACCATAAGATTTTTGAAAGTATATCTAGAAAGTGTTTTTATAAATCCATTCACTATTAATAATACATCATATACTCATATCTAAGTGAATGACCAAATGCTAGTGCTAGACATTTATTCCGGGTCAATCATTATTTTTTTTTTTTTTCGTAAAATAACGAAAAGGCTAAACCTTTATCATATTATAATTTGGTTTAGTTTAAACATAGGTTTGAGATAAATTTTTTTCAAATAATAATTACTATCCATGAGCGTTTAATAAAAACAAGCAAATGAATTCAGTATTTAGTAGTATGGTTTAAATTTACTTATAAGAGTATATTTTGCAATTTTCTTTTTTTTCTTTTTTTTCATAGACAAAAATTCAAAATATGTTCATATACACAACGTGTGTTATAGGGCTAATAAGACAAAGTTTGATTAAAAAAAAATAAAATAAAAATGGTCTTTGATATAAAATTAGCATTGATATTGAAGAATTCCGAGGGAAGGTGTTATAGCTGCACAAATAAAAAAAATAAAAAATAAAAAATCCTTTAATATAAAATTTAAATTGAATTCCTTACGTTCAAATGTCACCTTTTCATTACAGCCTAGGCAAAGATTATTATAAATTGTTTATTACAGTTATTTATTTATATAATTACTTCTTATACAGAATCGTAAATTCAACTCAACGAACGTTATCAATTGTTCCGTTTCCTCCTTATTCAAACGCATACGTATAACGAGCACGCCCCCATAGTGTAATATTCGGTATATATGTATAGTCTTAGAGCGCTGTGTGTTATTTATAGTATCCATTACATCGAGTGCCTACGCGTGTAGGTTGGTAAAATTTTAAAAATATACCCACATTCATCGAAAATTAGTAGGTTTTAGTCACTTTATTTATATTAACGTTCGGATGGAATTGCATAAATAACGGTGGTATATTTATTTACTATTTTTATTGATGAGCCATTGAACAGAACGTATTATAGATATATATTTAAATACATTTACAAATACAAGCGAGAAACAATATCGGAATTAAATTTACTTGTCGATAAGCTAAGAATATTAACGATCTTCCTGTCGAACGAATCCATTTATTTTACGGCGGATTTACCTACATTTTAACTTATTTGAAAATAATGTAATAAAAAAAAAAAAAGAAGAAAAAACCAAAGCTTCCCTGTATACAACTATTTAACTTCTTTTTTCGGGCCGATACATCGTCATAATATTAACACCTAACTTATACACGTGTATATTGTTACGATTTTCTTGATCTCGTGTTGATTTAATACATTACGTGGTATATCCGTAATTTTATTATGATGCATGTAAATTCTTGTTTTTTATCTGTATAGTGATTTGCTGTAAGGAATCACTCCTAACCACGTAGCAGCTGTAGACGTTGACATTCATTTTTAATTGACTAATTGATATTTAAATTCAGACAATACTCACGATGAGATAACTATTTAAATTTATTTAAAACCTAAAACCGACTGAAAAAACAATACATGTTTTATACGAGTTATTATTATTGAACAACGAATAAAAAATATAATCAGATTTGTGAACAAAAACGAGAATGTATTAGAAATTAGACTTTTTTCATAATATTTAAAAATTTCAATTAAATATTTTTGGTTAAATTTTCGTTTGATTTCGTTTCAAACCACATTTAAAATTTATTTAAATTGTGATTTATTCATATAATATTGTAATACGTTTGCAAATTTGATGATAATTAAATAAGTTATTGTATTTTTAAATGATAACTTATTTATTTTTGGTTTTAATTTTTGTTCGTAGTATTATCAGGCCCATAATCAGTAACGTATTAAATTCTATGATCTGCCAGACATAGAAATAATGTTTAATTATATGTTTGAAAACTATTGTCTTATTCTTGCCGTAATATAAACGAGAAATTAGATGCAACATATTCAATTGAAGAATTTCCTATATCATATGTGTATAATAACATTGAATATGAAAATCTTTATTCCGTCTCACATTATACGACATTAGACATTCTCTAGAGATTATTTAAAGGTCGACAAGTCATGAATTTATTATATCTTTATACGTGTCTCCAAGGGAGTGGTAGTGTACTACTTATTTCCTTATGGACTTCTGAACAAAGTCTATATCAGTGTACGTCTTTGCGTTCATAGGTAATATGTGATCACTACTGGTACAATGATCTATTTTAATTAATACGTAGATAAGTCTATTAGTCAATAGTTGTCAATTAACATCCTATCGTAATATGATACTATCATTGTATAAACATATCCAAGCATTTGTATTCCATTAATTAGTTCCAATAACAATATTCCAAACTTGTGTTGGTCCCATATTAGGTCGGTTAATTTCGATTAATTCCGTTCGTATTATAAAATGAAATTCAAAGATAAGAGAATTGAAATATTAAATTAAAAATGTATATTTATTTACCGAGTTTCGATTTCGGGGTCTTAAATAATAAATATAGACGTGTAGAACGTCAAAACGGTTATTATGATGCGAAAAAACAAATATTTTTTATTTTTTTTTATATATAAACACAATAAAATAAAGAAACAACTATTGACGTCATAATTTATGAACGAATTTCATAGTGAAGTATAATAGCATTAATGATATTCAATGTGAAAAGATAATTTATTTTAACTATCCTTAAACACGAGATGTTAATAATACCTATTATAATATTGTACAGTGATGGTGTAAATTTTATTTTCTAACGAAGCAGTTACGTATATCGAGTACTCCTCAACCCAAGTAAAAGTTCTAGACTTAGGGTGAATATTAAATTATCAAGTCTGAAAAAAATAATATAAAATAATAGTTTTTGTCGAATCTATAAATTATGTACTAACCTTTTATGCCACAAAACCTCCCCTACCCAACCCATTTTAATCAAAAAGCAGCTGTTTCAATAAAACACATATTATACTACCACTGATGTTTCATAAAGATTGATAATGTCGAACAAGTTGATAAGAAAAAAAAAAAATAACTCGTGAATTAGTACCCCGAAACTGAGTGAATAACGAAATGGATAACGAAATTGTTTATAATCTCTGTTTCGTACTAAATTACATGACGTTTAATATCTTATAAATATATAGTATAATATACCACAATGAAACAAAAAAAAAACTGCATTCGCAGCGTTTAAATGAATTTTTTCTTGCATCTCAAGATATTTTTAAGTATCTATACACTTATTTACTGTATTTTATAGTCTATATGAAATATTAATTCATGGTTCCTATTTAAAAGCAAAAATAAAACTGTTACGTTTTAATTTTCACTTACATCGTCCTATTTAAAAATCATAATATTTGTATCAAAACAAGTAAGTACTATTCATTTATAAGCCAATATGAAGACTGATTCGGACATATGGTTTCCAATCATTATGCTGTCCAATATAGACCCATTTAAATACTTTAAAGGTATTTTAATCAATTTCGTTTTATCTAATCACTTCCGTTCCTTATTTCGTTTCTACCCAAATCCTTCTTAATTACCCGTATATTTAATCTTAAGCCATCTATAATAAAAACCTTTTAAAAACCTTTTTGAAAAAAAATGTAACGCAATTGCACCATTCGAACCTCAAGTAATTTAAAATTTATAATTTCTGATAATCACATTTAACGCCTAAAAGGATGTTAGTGTCAAAAAATACTAGTGAAGAAAAGAAAAGAAAAAGACCTTTTACTAGAAAGCTTCCTTTCTAATGTTATCTAATGTCTTTATTTATAATTGTAAAATAATACGAGTATGTGTTCATTTATTAAATTAAGTACGGATTGTTAATTATATATTTTCTAGTACATAAAAAAATATAAAAATGGTCTTATAGCAATTACGTGTGCACCGTGTATTTCGATTACACACTTTTGATATAATATTTACAATAGGTAAAAATAATAATAATAATAATAATAATAATCATAATAATTACATAATTTCATTAATTTTACAAACTATTTTATAAATACACTCCAGCGTTTGTATTACATATACTCTAGGCAATGTGCTGAGGTAAAACACTGTTTTCTGATTAATATGGTATTAATGGTGCGACGAGTTAGAGAGTGCCAATGCGTGATCATGAGGTGTGCTCTAAAAGACCGAGGAAATTCTTAAAATCGTTTTACAAAAATTCGTTCATTATTACGTGCATACGAGTGACATTCGTTTAGAAGTTATGCGTCATAACGCACACATTTAGGCACGCACATACACTCCTCCGCATCATTATAATCAATATGTCTTTTGTCTTCAAATTTTTCGCAACCTTTACAATATGTTCTTCTACAGATGTTCCGGTATTACGAAACACTGAAGATAAAATAATCGATCGATTTCTTCCCTTACACGAATATATAGTACATTTACGTTGAGATATTTCATCTGGCGAAACGGAATCAAATGCTTTATAGATTCGTAAACAATTTTAATTTAGTATAATTTATTTAAAATTTGGCTCAGTAGTACATTATTCTACGTAGGATAAGCCTTTAAATTTACTGTAATCCAACTTCGGATTTTGAAAACATAAAGGAAAAATCGATATTTTCAACGAATAATTTTCAATAAATAAATAAGTATCCTTACATCTTTGTCAGGAAATAAAAGTCAAATATTATTATATTTCACGCTAGCATGAATGTGTGAACGGCACTAGTGGTAAACTTTTTATAATCACCAATTTTAAACAATTATAAGCAATATGACTTTCACGATATGAGACTAATCCCCATAAGTACTTTTCTTCTAACGATTTAAATAGGGGGTGAAATTTAGATTAATTCACACATTATAATTATGTCATATAAATATAATTATCCGTAAATATTGTAATACCCACGCGTTATACAGCTCTACGATGATCAATTCTGTCTTATGTATATCAGTACCGTTGTATCTTCTACCTCTTTACTGTTGCTACTGTTGTAAAATCTGTATGCCTAGAAATCGGAGAGCATCTGTTATATGACCAGAAAAGTTTGAATATAAATAAGGGTGCATTAAAATAACGTCTTTAGGACGCCAACACCGTTTCTGTGCTTTCCTGCGACCGTTTCAGTGTAATCCCTGCACGTATCTCCCTGGGGCGACCGAAGACCTATCCTTCTCCCGGTATCCTACGCGGGTATAGTTCTATAGTTCTCTCTATCCATCTCCTCATGTCTTCTGTGCCTGCATATCTCTTTGTATATTCCACCGTATTTCTCTCTCTTTCTCACACACAAACGCATATATATATATATATATATATATATATATTATCCCTTTTATTCTATGACCCTGTTATTAAAACATGTTTCGTTCTGCTTTCTACTCCAACGAGACCCGTAGTCCCCATCTACCTTTATTTCTCTTTAATTCAACACGTACACTACCGAAACACAGATAGACGTGGTGACGTATATTTGCATAAATCATAACACGTTTTCCCTCCACGTATATCTCCTTAATACCATATACGGCCGTACCCTTTGCACTGATTCACCGCTCTCCTGCATGCACAACGTTTCCACTGATGACCCCTTCGCCACCGGTCATCACCGGCCAAACGTGCGAAAACCAAAATGCCGGGATAAATGTTGAAATACCGAGACTACTGTTGTTGAAAATTTTATCTACGTCTCTGTCTCTCTTTTTTGTTGAATTTTAAAACGTTGATTTTACGTTAATGCTCGTTGTGACGGTAAGCGTGTAATTTTGCTGAATTTTTGTTCAGCCGAGCAGTTTGTTGTAAAACTGAGATTTAACGACTTTATCGCGTCTCAGCGGGTCATAAAAACCTGCAGTTTAACGTGTTTATATGAAGTCGCATTTCGTCGAAGATTATATGACGACGGTATTATATATATCGTGCAATACATGCGTTTCTTTGTGAATCCCGGTTTTTTACTTAAGACCTGTGCATGTTTATTTCGATTTTGTAAAATATAAAACGCGTATTATTGCGACTAGGGAAAGTATAGCAACTATAAATATTTTACGACGTTCGCGTTGCAAATGTATCACTATGAAGTGTATCTTGGTGGCAAATGAAAAATGCTGAGAAAACTATAATCCTAAACAGTGTTTTTCAACCACTACGTTAAGAACACCGCAGTGTACGTGTATGTACATTTATCACATTAATATTAATACATTAATGTCTTATAATTAAGTAAGATATTGATTTGAACTTTATTTTTGTTATGATGTGCTGCAAAGAATGAACTATTTTAATAGTGCTTTACTATAATACAAACGTTGAAAAACTGAACTAAAATATTCTACCGAAAAAGTACCGAAAAAGTGATAACTGTATATATTTTTTTCTAGATTTCTCACGTAATATAATCTCAATGATCGTGTTATTAATGCGTGGATCATCAACACAGATTAACTAATCATCAACTATATGTTTCACCAGTTAGGTAATATATGCTCATGAGTTAAAATAGTGCAGTGGTTGTAGTTATTATGATTTTTCAAACAGTATTTCGTCAGAACTTAGAACTTCTATGTTGGAAATGTAATCATATCTTACATCGAGATTATTTTGAACCAATATGGATTTAAATCAATAATATTTACGACATGAATATCAATATGATCTTTGGGCGTCTTCCGTAACCGAATAACAATTTTGCAGGAAGAAAAATGAATATGTGCCGTTCGCATGAATCCATGATCGACTGTTCGAAGGAATCAACAAAAACAAAAATCCCGTAATTCTAGGAATGCCATTGCACGTGCTACTGTCGTTGTATATAGGCATTGCGTGCGTTCTGTAAGACTGAATTTGTGTTGTTACTTTTTATACATAAGAGTCTGCTGATCTGTCGTCGAATTTTAAGAGAACGACATGGACTTAAAGATAACAACATAATGATATTATTCGTGTTTTAAAATATTTAAATTGTTAAACAAACCATGATATTTTTTTTTTTTTAATAAACTGTGTTTAAAAGCGTTTTAATGTCATTTCAACAACGACTGACAAGTACGGTAGTCGTTTTCGTATTATTTATTGTTCTTCAGTTCACTCATATTAAGTTATTATTGATCGATAGATTACGATTTTATTTTATAAAATTAAATTAAAAAAAAAAAAAAATCGTCGTTGGATAAATAATATCATTCGGGGATTCCGGTCAATTTTGTTATTGTTATTTTGTCATTGCGACGAATCGCAGTGAACACAATTTTCCACGGACGCTTTAAAAATGTATTTAATTCTAATTTTAATAAATTCCCCACCCACTGTCAACTTTTACTAATAATACTTTTGGATGGATATAATTTTTAAAAATACTTATGGAGGGATTTTAAAAGCAACTTTTTAATTTTTTTTTCTCCCCAAACAGTAATTTACCAAACGATTTGAATATACAAAGTGAAATTACTAAACAGTACGAGTTTCTTTTTTTTTTCAAACACAAAGCAGTATATATAATATGGAACTACTCCATTTTAAAACAAACGATGAATGGGAAGTAATTCCTTTCTTTTGAAACACGTGAACGAATGTTTTGATCGTTTAATTTTTTTTTTTTTTTATTATTAAAGTAATACTTGGAAATGCTTTATTTGAAATGTATATTTTTTGTATACATAATATTATCTAGTAGGTTTTAATTTATAAGTTCACCGAAGAGGTGATAGCCGAAAATAACGTTTAACTACTCTGTATTATCCTTTTAACCTAATCGAAAATAATGAAAAGTATAAAGAGATCATATATACCCAAATGAATGAAGGCCGTTTTACTATATGCATTTCAATAGAAGCTTACCGGTATTTGTGAAAATCAACCATGTTTTTGTATGGAACACGGAACGCGGATTTGTATGCACTGAAAATTATCAAAATAAACCATAAAATATGTTGACAAAATCATGAAAATATATTACACATATGCAAGCAATCAAAAAGAAGATAAATTGGGTAAAATAGTAAAAAAAAAAACCGCCCAGTCTTAATTATTATTTTTTTTTTTTTTTTGTTGTAATTTTTATTATTAGATTATAAAACGTATGAGGTATTAAAATCATGAATAGCGAATTATGAAAACTGTAATATTCTATATACGTAAGAACTATTTATTTTTTAACAAATTATTTTGTACTTGAATTTCCTACTTGGCAAAATATTATTTTATAAAATTATATTTAAATACTGTTCGCTTCGAGGTGCAATAAACTTTGAATTATCTCTAAACACCTCCTAACAAATGATGACTAATACATTTTATGATTCGTAACAATAACCGACGATAATACAACAATATGAAATGGAAAACAACAAATCTAGACAATACCATAAAGCCCGCATCGACAGCAAACTGTGCAGCGGAAAATAATCGCATCGATTTACGCGGTGACTAACCATGTATGTCGTGAAAAATTGTTATTTATTTATGTTGTGGCGTTGCGGTGCATCGAAAATCTTTCTCTTCGTGCCACACCATATTCCATCCACATGGTGATGCCAGACGATCGTGATCTGCCGATCAATACGTTCGTCGAAATCGAAATCCTGTTTCGAAATATTCGTTGGGGGGACGAGGGGGCACCGTGACCATTGTATACATTACCACGTTTCATGGGGCGATAATCGTTTCCGTCAAAAAAAACTTGATTTTTGTTTCCGCTCATGTGATTTAGATGAAATTTGAGAATTCCTAGTTTATGTGCAACACTATCGATCATCGATGTGTGTCAGGATTCGGCATAAATCATTTGGTATTGAAAATTAAATTGATTTTATGCGTTTATAAATTAATTCGATCTATATCAATAGTTTACTCAATTATTTACCATTCACAGCTTAAAGAACGACTTTTACGTTTGTCTTGTTTTTTTGTTTAATGAAGAATAAAAACTCTAAAACCTATATGCAAGCTTTTAAAAAAAATAAAAAATAAATGTTAGGAAAAAAATTTGACTTTTGATCCCAAAAATATGACAGTCGATTTCAAAATTAGTATTCATAATACAATATTATCTATTTTTTCCTCTACTAATCTTATTGGCTACCGTTTTCATTTAACTCAAGCGTAGTATCGTAAAATTCAAAAGTAAGAATTTAGTACAGAATATAAAGAAAACGACTGGCTAAGGACTACATTTAGAATAATATTTTTAGATTTTTAAGAAGTTTCAAAACCATATGCCGAAGATTTTATGTTTATAATACCAGAAATGTCAGCATATTGTAAATATGCCGATTATTTGGTTGAAAATTACATCTGCAATAATAGGATTCCTTCAAAAATGTTTTTGACGGAATCGACTGACGACCGGATCACTACCATAGTCAAATGTTCCAAAATGATTTGACGTAATAATCCACGGTTATTAATTGCGGTTTCAACCGTATTTCTAATCATGGGTTGATGATGGACACCCAACCCCATGCACCGGTACATCATATTACCACTTTAAATTTTGAACATGTACAAATATCGTTTGAACCGTCACGATTGAAAAATGTTATGTGGGTACTACTACCAATAGTATTATTATTATTATTATTATTATTATCGTACCACGTTAGATTATTGAACTTTGTGCATTTATTATATATGCGTATATTAGTGGGCAAAGGTTTACGTTTTGCATTCATCCCGGGACCGCGACTAGCAGCTCAACACGATTTGCCAATCTACCTGCATTAGTATCGCGCGTTATTGTACCCACGATGTTGTATAATATTAATTCTCAGACGAATTTCGGTTAAACCCGATTCCCTGCAACTATATAATGTGACCACGATAATGTTATTAGAAAAAAGATACCATTATTTTCAACTAATTAATCGTATTTATTTTTTTCTTATCGAATAATAATATATGTTAGTAATATTCTGATTCCTGGGAACAATAAAAGTATGGCAAAATAAAATGTTAGAGGAAAAATTGAACAACTTTTGACACTGTTCGTCGTTGATTTCAGTTAAATTAAATTTTTTACTCTTTAAATTATCTGTGGAACACCTACTATATAGGTAATTTTAGGACAAAAAATAAAATGAATAAATACACCGTAAATTATTATTATACAAATCAAAATTTAACGACTGTTAACTTACGACTATTAATATTATTTATTATAATTTTTATATATATTAGTATCTGAATAAACAGGCCTCGCCAGAAAGATATTTCATAATTTTTAGATACATTAAATAATATTTTTGAGTATGACAAAAATTAAAATTGAAAAATATGTTCACTTCATATTTATTTATACTACATAAATTTACACATACATCAATCAGTATAATCAAAATTCAGTTCTGAACCCTAAATTATTTCGACTATTGAAAATGTAATTTTCAAAAAAAAAAAAAATGTTTAGTGCACCTTTTGTTGATTAGTCAATGAGTAAATAATATTTGCATTTTATAAGTATTGATTATTGTACGGTTTTGGATAAAAACAATTTTTTATGCACTCGTTTAATTTTTTTTTTCCGGATGTTTTTTAATTTCCTCAAAATATGATAATATTCATTGTTGAAATACAAAGATACGAAAATGATTGCTTCTCTGATGAAAAATATGTGAATAATTTTTGAATATTTTATACTCTACACATTTCTTCAAAATGCCAATACTGTAATATACGTATAATATAAAAGCATGCTCAGTTATCTACAAACAATTTAATTTTGATAATGAATGAAAATTAAAACGTAAATTTTTAATATGACATTTTTTTTTTTAGAACTTTATTTCAAAAAAACTACAACAGTTCAACAACTAAATTTGAACAGTAAATATATATAAACATAATAAGTTAATGGTAAGTAATAAATCATATAATTAACTATAGTAGATAAAGATATAAAATAGTACGGGATAAGAATACGAAATGCAATAATTTGATAGTTATGACTGAAAATATAAAACAAATAACAAATTTCGGAGATTTAATGTTTTAAATTTAACATTAACAATATGAAAAGATAATAATGAACAAAAATGTAACAGTAAAAAATCATAAATTAATAATACTACCTCATAATAATTAATTTTATATCTTATAATACTATGTAATGAAATAATAACATTTATGAAAATATTAACATTTACATTAAATATAAATAAGTTTGATAACCTATTCGAGACAGTGATGACATAACGGAGGCGTATTTTATATAAACTATACCAGAGATATTATGAAAGAATACGAATATTATGGAATGAGTTGTTCTCGCAAAATAGCAGTAAGATGAAAAATGAGGATATTAATAATGGAATCAAGTTTCAAAAATAATTAAGATAGTAATAATTCAATATTAGAGCGAGTGGTTTTATTATTATTGAATTTTGTAACAACATACGCTTAAGATTTGTTGGGAAGTACGGACGAGACCGGTTGAAGGGAAAAATTATGAAAAGGGATGGTGTGTTTAACCAACAACTTGGAAAAGTTAAAGTGATTTTTTTTTTTTTACGTCTGGTAACAGGTATGCAAATTACGCAGAATTTAAAATTAGTTGTATGGACACCTTAGCGAAATACGCGTTTGGCTGGAATATTTATATTTTCGGAGCAGTCTTCTTTGGAATGTTTATTCTCACACTAGTAGAAGCAGCGAGACTCGTGATTACGTTTAATTATTTGTATGTTCATAAGCCCAGAAATTGTGTCACTGTGGACACCCAACTTTGGTTTTGTTCGGCTTTTCAACTTAGATAATTTTTTTCAGTAATAATGACAACTTGAAGATTATCTTATTGTGGTTATTCGGTACCAGGTCGACGAAGAAAATAGTTAGATGATGAACACTTTTGTTAACGTTTACGATGCATTTAATACCGAAGCCGGGCTCAATAAGAGTTTTCGTGGTTAGAGCTGTGTGGTGGAGATTTCTGGTAACTACTCTATAAGGCAGACGTAAATAAATGAATGGTAACGTCTGTGCTTGTCAGATTCTTTAAAATGGCGTTGTAGTTCAAGCGTTCATTTGGACGAACAATCAAAAATGCTGATCTTGACTTGCACGAGAAACCGTTTACACTCGTAAAGTGTATAAACGTGTTTTTAAAGGCAGAAAATATTTCTTTAGCTGTACTTATAAATTGGAGTAGCCCGGTCATTGATGGTTTTTTTTTTTTTTCTTTTGATGAATACGTTACTCACTATCAATGATCATAATAGTTGAGTTTGCAGTTGGTTCTGCATATTGTTGTCCTCAGTCGCTAAGTGGAAAACCGATTTTGTGACCAAAAACTCTTAGTTTTTTTTGTCCATATTAGTTGGACTTTTTGGTGAGTTTAAAGAAGATTTAAATAAACGTTTGGTGTATTTTTGGCGGATAATAACAACCAGTTTGAGACACACGATAACTTTCATAAACACTCGGCAAGACCTTATTGCTTATTAGAGATGAGGTGCGTAAGAACGATTTACGAGATTACCTAAAGGAGATAACTTCAAGACTATTCAAGATAACTAAACTTGTTCAGCAGATAAGTGTGCCATCACGTTGAGAGTCATCGCTAAACTGATATTATGAATGAATTAAGACGGTTTCTATTTTAATTTAATCATTACCAAAACAGTTATTTATTATTAGATAGTATAATTATTTTCTATTAACATTTTTGAGTAGTGCTACATTTAATTTGAACAAAATGTATTAAAGTTAATAAAATATTAATAAACAAAATTAAAATTA
The DNA here is from genome assembly GCA_034509805.1 of Sipha maydis. NCBI lineage: Eukaryota > Metazoa > Arthropoda > Insecta > Hemiptera > Aphididae > Sipha > Sipha maydis. The sequence continues at coordinate 489,320 of JASXSY010000974.1, forward strand.
AAAATTTTTAATTGTTAACACTCGTTAAGTAATAAACAAATAATTAAGCAAATAGTTCATATAGAAATATAAATTAATTAATTAAAAGGTTTAGCCTGGAGTATTATTAAAATATATTTAAATTAATATAAATATGATATTATTTCAAATATAATAATTCTCCAGATTAAGCATTTATTTATTTATTTGTTTCTGAATATAAACTATTTGTTAAGTAGATAAAAAGTTATTTTTTATCCTATAGGAGGAGAGTATTTATACGTGAGAAATAAATGACAACATAAAAAGTTTCTATTACGTGACATTAATCATGTCTGCTCTTTCAATCTTTAAATGACAGTAGCTTATAAACAGTTTATTCGAAATATGATTGTAATAAAATATAATCATAAAAAAGTGTACTATACTGTAATGTTTGGTCATAAATAAGATTTTCATTTTAAAAGTTTTTACTGATATTATAAGCTTTTTGGAAATTACTAAATTTTATTACGATTTTAGCCTTATTAATGCTAAAATCTCGAATACCGTCACCTGTATAGTAAACAAACCATACTATGAATATAAATTGAAAACATAGCAAAGCTGTTAATTGTTAATACATATTTTTTGCATCGAAATAATTGTACAGCATATATATATATATATATTGTGTGCAGAGGAGAGGTGATTGACCGAGTAAAGTGGAGGTGTAGGACAAGGGTGGCCGACCCCATATAGTTGGGAGGAAGGCGAAGTAGAAGAAGAAGAAGAAGATATATATATATATATATGCGTGTGTGTGTATATGTGTGTGTGTGTGTGTGTGTGTGTGTGTGTGTGTTTGTGTATGTATACATGTACTTCTAGTAGACAGACATTCCTGATGGATTTATTGATTAAAACAAAAAAATTCATAATAAACTATCTTTCAAAAATCAAATTTTTGCTTACGGTTTAATTTCGATCTGAAAATTTGGTTTTGTGTTTTTTTTTTTTTTTTATCAAGAAAATGAAAGCCCTTTGAATACATAATTACTTATAACTTTAATACTTATTTATAAAGATTTTATAATACAATAAATGTATTTAATAGCATTCTTGAAGTGTCCAATCTATTGTTATTAGCATGAAAAAAATAATTCTACCTTTGATAATACAGGGTTATTATTTAGAACAAGTATTTGGTTGAAGTGAATACATGATTATTTAACTGTACATTGGTGTAGCAAAATTCTGATCTGTTACGAGTGTTTGGTGGAATCGAATAATAATTATTGTACTACATTTCTAATACTTCAGTTCTATCTTATCTTATATAATAAATCCTTTTCTTGGTGGTATTTACGTTTTGATCATTTAAGGTCTGTACTTGTTTAGTTTCTCAAAATTAGCTGATATACGATATTTATATTGAAACAAATACTTTAACGATATATGATTTCGATCGCATTTCAATGGTAGTATTTTGTGTTTAGAATTTATGAACTCGAAGTATTTACATTATGATACAACAGTTATTACTATAGAGGGTTGTTGTATGAAATAATTTAAATTTATGTTTGATTAGAAGCACATACTTAACATAAAATATTTTTGTGAAATATAGATGCATTTTAACACCAAAACGGAAAGCTAATTTTCGTAATCATTGTTGTTTTTGATATTTTCAAATTCCCAGTTTTGCAATGAAATGTTGTTTAAGTACGCTGAATTTAATAACTAAAAAAGTTAAAAATTTAATACTTACATAAAAATTATTGTTCTAAATCTCTTAACAACAATACCATTATTTGATTTTTGACTTGTTTTGGCTGTATTGTACAGTTATGACATTGGGTGATAACAAATAAGTGTTTCCAAACGAATAAATTGATCAAAAATATCTTGGTGGAAAGATTGATTTTTCTGTATATTTGCATAAAATTAACCTCTACTACCAACTGGTACTTTTGACAATATAATAAAAAAAAACTCAAATTGTTAATTTTATTTTTAAATGAGTTTTCTTAGCATTGTCCATATAAAAATAATCACTTCGCATATTATACTAGGATAGTAATGAAAGCATTTTCATTAACATTTTTTGATAGTTTATTTGTTTTTTTTACTTAAAGAAGTTTAAATTAATTGCATGTACTTCGTTCCGACAGCAGACATTTTATGCGCAGTTCAGTAGTTTTATACACAGAACGCAGAATAAATGGAACGTTCAAACCGGGTTTTAAGAGTCTTAGAGATTTTATCATTATATTTTTAAGATTTAATACAAATTTATATTAATCGTGTAAATAATATATATAATATAACAAAATGTATTATTAATAATAAATTAATTATAAGTAGTTACCCAAACATTCTACTTAAAAAAAAACCAATGAAATTGAAGGAATCAGACACAAGTAATTCTTTTAGAAATCTATTAATATTTGAAGATACTCTAAACTCAAAAATGAACGGTTGCAAAATATCTAATATATATATATATATATATATGTATGTACCTATATGAAATCATGTAAAATGTAGCCAGTCTGAATATTGATCCCATAAAGTACAAGCGTTTGTAGTTCACTAATAAAAAAAAAGTTACTGTTTACGTTGAAACTGGTGAAAGAAAGATGTTTCACAACGTTTTTGTGTTCCAACTTCTAAACGTCCGACTATACTAAAGCAAACGATATGACCAGTTGATCATAAAAAAAAAAAAAAAAATACGGATTTCCTTAATAACATAAAATAATGTATTGTAATAATCAACAAAATAAATGTGTAATAGATAATAAATACAATGACAAATGTAATAACATTTTTCACCTCACTTTAAATCGAATAATTTGTTTTTTCCCTTCGATTATGCAAACGCTCAGTAAATCTAAAACGGTAAAATATGATTGAGAACGGTTTACCTTTTTCAACGAACGATTGAGAACACTTAAAATGCACAAATAAATTACCGCTGAGTCACACAACTAATACGATTGAGAAAAAATTTTCGTGCGATGTTGCCATAATATATTTTAATCCGAATTTTTCATGAAATATTTTCATCAATTTTATATTTTGGGTATATGTATGTATTTTATTTTTTAATACGGCATGTTACACGTTGGTAGTATTAGAAACACTGTTATTGTTTTTATTATTTTTTTAACATGTACGTTTTTCATTTACTTTGAATTATTTAGAGTGCGCTTCAGTACGTGTACCATGACAGGCGTCTAGAGGACGTTAAAAGCTCACGGAACTACGTGTCTTTTCGACATTGGAACTTTTCACTTAATCTTTACGGCTCAAATAGTATTATTAAAAGTGCATACTGTAATTGCTTTTCCGACTGCACGGAATAAGTCTTGGCAAAAGTGTGTCACGCATTGTTAAGTATGAAGAACATATATTCTTTGTATCGAGATGTAATACGCGGAATAACGCATCAAGAAATATAATCTAATTGTCATCAAAATCAGTTACGATCAGTTACCTACTCTCTTTGTCTCCAAGCAATATCCGTTCATAATTAGCTACATCATTCAAAAATGTTGTAGTGGTCTACAATTCAACACACAAATGTGACATTCTAACGCTTATAAAAATATTTTAATCTTGTCATAAAATAAAAAAATCAGTCAATGCCTGTATATAAAGTATATATATTATTTGTATGTATTATTTTTGAAACCAGTTTTTTATGAAATTGTTGCACCCGAACTCCTTTACCGTTTGAGTTGACGTTCGTTTTAAGTTGAAAAATACCTAGCCCGGAAAAAAAAATCGATGCAGAAGAAAAATAATAATAGTTCATTTATTATGATAATGTTCGCGTTCGAGTGAGTCGGACTTGTCTCGTTTAATCCAACTTCATATGGCAAAATACAATTGTTGTATATCGTTTAAATTGCCGGGTCAAAAGCTCACTGTTATATACACATGATTATCGCTTTGAATAATAAATATATACCGGGAAAAATATTTTAATAATTCATTTTAAAATTAAGGTCTGGTCGAATAATTAATTTTCTCAAATCAACACATAATTAAACTGTTATCAGATCATATTCTTTATGTTATATAATAAATGTATTTTTCAGTGGATGGGTGAATGATGAGAGTATATAAAATCATAATTGATTTTTCGAACAAATACATATTTAATATCTGTAAAACAAAAGGACTGAAAATCGTAATTATATAGTTTGAGTAAAAAAAAAAAAAAAATAATAATTACTTAATGAAAATCTAATAAAATTGATTGATTTAATTCATAAATTAAAATTATTCCTCAATGGTTATATTGTATTTTTAATATCAATTAATTTTTATTTTTTTTAAATTTATTTAATCGTTACTTGAATATTTAACAAATATTTTTAATTTTTAAAGTGTAATTGTTTTAGGTATTCATACGATTACTAAATTCAATCTAAAATAATTATTTTTTTTATCTAATTGTTTTTATGTGTATGAATATACGCGTGATTGACTACAAAACATATTTTTGCATTAAATAAATTAAATCGAGAAAATAGAATAAACGCATTGATTGATTTTTAAAAGATACATTTAAACTTTTTTTTTTTTTTTATTAAGCTAAAAGCTTTTATCTTATTGATTCACCATCTAGTTTTTAATTATAAAAGGTATAATTGATACAATACAGAGATATAAGATAAATATATTTTTCATATTTTTGCTCAGATACACCAAACGCAATTCAAGCCAAATGAAATACACGATTATGATATGCAAATTATTAATACATTTAGTCCATATTGAAATTTACTGACTTATACATAATAAACATTATATACAATTATCCATACATAGTGTATAATGTTTCATATTTTATTATCGCTTAACAATGTTCTAAAATATAATTATTTATTTATTTAAAAAAAATATTTCGTTTAGTTTATATATTTTGGATAATATTTATAATTACATTATGAGTACATTTGGGTAGTTTTTTAAAGTGGACTTGGTCATTGATGGACAGTTATATGAATTATTAAAGCCCCGATGAGTGTTAAACGACAGGTTTCAAATAAAATATAATTTTTATTTTTATTTTATGAATTACCATGTATGTATAACATTTAAACGTAGTATTTACGGATCATTTACGATTCAAGTTGGATTTAACTTTAATAATATCATTAATAGTTATATTGTGAAATAAAATTCTATAGATAAAAATATAATACTTATATTTAGTTTAAAATGTTTATGGATAGTAAAACGTAAAAGTAGTTCGACAAAACTATAATTCAAAAAAATTAGATGACATTATTCGGTTAAGCTGATAAAAAAATGGAGAAAAAAAAGTACGACTTGTTGTATAACTTAATTAAAATTAGCTTAATTTTATTTTTTAACTCGTTAGTGCCATGAAAACGCACTTACTTCATTTTTGAATGGATTTTAGTACTAGTCAAAAAATTACTCATAATTACAGCAAAGATTCATTAAAAAAATTAAGCGAAAAAAATATAAAGTAATTAAAAAAGAGGATTGGTTTTTAAAAATCAAGATTTAAAAATTTAAAAATAAAATAACAGTTAAATAAAAAAAAAAAATTAAAATACATTGACGATAGATTAGTACAAAATATACGGTACGATATGTGAATACAATCAATAACACTAGAATCTATTTTAAGACACTTTTTCTCAAGTTTTATATGTAAGTCCTCTTAATTGGCATTATTATATGAAGATGATGAAACGAACAAGACTAAACTAATTTAACTGTATTTTTTTTTATACAAACTCGAAATAAAAATAGCTAAAACGATGTTATTGTTTGAGGTGTATATTTCACTATCAAAGTGGTTCATGTGAAAATTTCGGAGTGATCTTCTTCAGTATTTAAGGTGATGAGCACTATGAACACCTGTAATGACGTAGCGCATCATATGTCGTAATTGATAATTATGTAGAAACGAGTTAATTTTTTGTTCGCATTTAATTTATTCGGTACACATTTCGTGCATACAGAGTACACGTTTACACCGCTTGAGAGCGATTACGTTTGTTTTTTTTTTTTTGAGTTCTCGTAGTAGCAAAACTATCACAACATTTAGTGCACTATGCAACCGATATTATTGAAAAAGTACAGTGTCTAAACCAGTTTCTACGCAGAAAAACGTATATGAAATGGAATATGTATACACACACGCATATTTTTACGTGTTCTTTGCTACCAAGTAGCAAGAGAACGTAGAGGCACGAAGACTAAAATGTTTGAATTGTGTATATAATTTAAACGCCCCGATGGAAAATACTATAATGCCGTAGTAATGTTAAGACCGTAAAGTAGACGGTAATATTTTTACACATGGAACGTTATCTTAACTGTTTCGAAATAATTCCCGTGTCGCTTCATGTGCCTTTATAACCACCAAGACTGAATACATAGTATATTTTTATTTTTATATTTTTTCATATTCGTTATTATGTCCGTGTGTTTGGATTTATATAAGTTAGTTCAGTTCTACTATAAGTTCAGACGTATTCGTGGTGGTTCATGTTGGAGCACGTTTTTTGAAACACCGGACGCAGGATACGGTTGGCACGGTTGCGTTGCAAGATAAAATGTCGCTTGGCTGCTGTACATCACACGCACTGGATGACGGGGTGGGAAGTAATTTCAATAGTGATTCGCCTCTTCGGATTATTCAACACACGTTTCGCGATAGCTGTCCGATCACGCTTACATCCCTAAAACCGTAAGTTGTCTTTTTTTTTCACCTATAGGTTCGGACGTTTAGTCAATTCAAAAACTCTCACAGTTATACCAAAGTATTTGGTATTGTTGATAGGCAAAGTTTACAAGTGTAAACTAAAAAGAAAAAAAAAAATAATTTAATTTTCTAGCTTTTTCCAGTTTTGAAGATAATCCCTATAGCGCACTACACATCAATAATAATACGACGGCTACATGGGAATAAAGGTTCATCGTCCATTCCATCTGTTTATTTATTTTTTTCTCGTAGTCATTTGTAACACAAATAATAATGATTTTTTTATTTTTGTATACCATCAATTTTTTTACAAAAAAGTACATTTTTCGGCAATATGTTAAAGCGCATTTTTTTTCTACATAAATTAGAAGGGTAGGATATAGAAAATTTTAATTTTTATATATTAGTAAAATGTTATGAACGTACTACTTCCACTTTATCCCGGAAACTTTCATATGTCCATTACGTTTCGAAGATATTTCATTAGTTTTTAACATAAAACGCACAGGATACACGATTAACGTACCTTCAAAGTACAGCGTATTCTGCTCGTATTGATCAACTGCAAGGATTTACCAAACGCGTTACATATCACGTATAGAACGCACACACTCCATGTGGTTAAAATATTAAAACGTTTCCTACGTTTCCAACGATGAATCGGAATAGCTACATATTTATTTTCTCATCGAACCGATAACGTTCTCGTATTATGCTTTTAATCCGTACGATGTTTTTCAGTTGACAGCCCAGTACGAATTCCGCACGAGATAAACTTTAGAGAGAATCGGTATCATGGGTATGTATGTGTAGAAAGAGTTGTTTATAATGTGTACCGCGCTTATCCTCTATACATGTACGAATGAGAATATAATATATTATTTTTATACTTTAAAGGTATACAGTGCTGCAGTAATGTGTTTCAGATAAAACGCTCTATATTTTATCCTTGTGCAAACCATTGACCGTGAAATGTTATTTACTTTTCCGGATTCCCTGCTCGTCGCAATACAAAAGGAGTTTGTTGTTTGGGTCCCTTTTAAAACGTTTGCGAGTGTATCTTTTGATTAAGCGTAATGGAATTCTTCAGTTTCAAATGAAAATTAATTGGACGGCGGATTGGCGTTTCGAACTGGAAAAATAAGTCCCGCGACAGCAATTTATTTTTTAAAAAAAAAAATGGTCGATAGCAACTTGTCCAGCATTTCGATGCGTATCAAATCATTACAAATATTTTATATGAAGTTTTTCTGGTGTAAAAATGTTTACAATAAAAATTATGTCGGAACCGTGTATCGCTTTAACAGGCTGATAACAGTTATTATAACTTTCATTGTAATTTGTTCTGCTTATAAATTTGAAAACTATGAACACTAACCAGTAATGTGATGATTAGTAATGCTATTTGAATGCATGTCATTGGTAGCTACAGATCTGTACAAATACTTTTTTGTCATTACTTTAATGGTTTCTCTGCTAGTGATTATTTAAGTTTAAAATTCCGGTTTTTTATTACATTTAGGGCGTGGCAACGTAGAATATAAGACATGCACATAAGTTTTTTTTTATTATTCTTCACAGAAAATAACAGTATTTTTTTTTTCACTTATAAAGCCCTGCCCATCGAAATGTCCACATACTTTTGAATAAATACTATATTGGATCCGATTAGTTTTATCAGTGCAATGTTTTGTAATATTCAAATCATCCAGCATTGAACCATTGACTGGCTATTTTTATATTGCACTATATGTATATAAAAATTATTCTTTATTTGCGATTAAATATATTTATTATAAAAAACGACTGATTTTAAATTTTGAACAAAATGTTTGCATAACAATATATTTTTTTTCTATGTATATTTCTTTTTAAAGATTAAATTTCACTGAATTTTTCATGTATGTAAAAATAATTTTATATATTTATTTATAATCGAAACAAATACTCCCATAAAAATATGGTTTTTTTTTATTATCTCGATGAATATTTTATATTGTAAGTAAAATTAGAAAAATAAACCATGGGATAATTTAAACTTTTATACTACCAGAAAAATTGTAATTACGCTTAATCATTACATAACCACTTATTTTTAGTTGGAAATTCATAAAATTAACTTAGCCATTGTCTTCCTTAAATGTTGAAACATTAAAATTCTGACTTTTGAATAACAGTTATAGAAATATACATATAAAAGCAATATATTATTAATATACATTTTTTCCATACCTTGGCTTAATCTGAATAACATAACAAATATGTTAATAACAATAATAATGTTTTTTTCATATATGCTTTGTTCGGGTTTCTAACACGCAGCATATTTTTTTGGTAACCACACAAAACATTATTACTCTTGAACTAGTAACCAAATACTATTAATTTTTTTTTTTTTTTCATAATTTGAAATACAATCAATTATAAAGCAACGAATAATGTTTTAAATTTTAAATTTTAAGTTTTTTCACCAGCATCCCATTCAATAGAAGCTGTATAGGTACTGTCCAAAATCTTTATTCGGAATGTGCGTATATAATTTTGTTCATTCTGCAAAGCGCCACGTGTAAATATTTGTCCCTTTGGTTCAGTAGAGAAACTTGTACAGGACAAATCATCGGATCCTTATTGACTGATATCGGTCGTTAATGAAATTATGTATAACTCACTCCGCATTTGAATATAATATGTGTATAAATTATTACATACTACGGCTGTGGGTACCGACGATGAGTTCGTTTGACGATACCGGCTTTGGCCGAAGTACATAGGACCCAATGTTTGCGCGAAGCGGGCAACGGGATGAATCGGGTACGCGCACACTGTATTGTAATCAACTTGTAAGCTTTTGGGGTCATTTTGGCATTTCAGCTGGCGGTATTCAGGTAAAAGGGTTTAAGTTAATGAAGAAGGAATCGACCCGAGCGACCCATGAATTCATTATTAAACTTACTAATATCGCGCCGTGGCCAGTCACCGGGGCAGTTCGATATGGCGAGGCAAAGCCGCGGTAATGCATTAAAGGGGCACACGGTCCCGCCGTGAAGTGATCAGTCGACGGGGCGGCGGGGCGCGGGAAGGACTGCGGCGTCGGGCGGAGTAATGGAAAGGTCACCGTTATGTGCTATTGCCGGGGACGGTCGAGAGCACTTGAGTTGTTCGGGAAATTGATTCGGCAATAAATAGAACTCGACCGAATGGACAAAAATCGAATCGTTCGCTCGCCTCTTGTTCCCGTTTATGGTAACCTGTCGAGTATCTCATTGTAAACAAATAAAACTTTGACGTTGAATATTCGTTTTAGATACGCTGGAACGAAACGGTCCATTTAATAATAGAATGTTTCAATAATCTTTTGGCCAAAAAAAAAAAAAAATAAACATAAAAACAAAAAAACTTCACCGAGACCATTCGAATAGTATTCACTACCGCCTGCGATTGCGAGATTACCACTAAACTAAGGTGACCATACGTCCCGTTTTGAACGGGACAGTCCCGTTTTTTATAGATCCATCCCGTTGTCCCCAGGGGAATCTTCGGGACACTAAAATGTCCCGTTTTCAAATTGTAGACCAAAAAATAACGAAAATTAATTTTTCATTGACAAAACATATTTTTTTATTTTATATAGGTATTTATATAATTATATCTAATTCTTACCTGCGCGTGTTTGTACCTATTATATTATGATATATACCAATATCGCAAATCGTCTCTATACAATATACATAAATCGTAGTATCGTACACAGTCGATTAGCAATAATGACCGTAAACGATATTGGAATTATTTGGTGTTCCGGGCTACACGATTACGATAAAAACGACGTATTAACTTAGATTTATCTGATATAATACAATAGCCATAATATTAGCACCAGAACAAAATTACTAAAATATTTTATATGAGATATTGTTACAGTGTTTCAGTAATCGTCAACTATTTGGTCTATTCGGACGTATTTCATTAGTTTCGCATCGTGTGTTATTTTATATCGTAAATAGTTTATATAATTTAATTATTATCGTTTTGTCGTGTTCTTGTACAATTTGTACTTTATATTTAATCAAATTTAAGATGCCAAAACGAAAATGTGTATTTAATAAAGCTCTCCAAGAGAAATACCCATTTATTAAAATAAGAAGCATTCCATCTGATGTACTGCGTAAAATATGTGCTACGCAATTTTCTGTATCACACGGAGGTGGGAGTGATGTAGAACAACATTTAAGGTCTGAAAAACATAAAAATGCTGACCGTGCTGCAGCAGCCAGCTTTTCTCTGCAGAAATAATTTAAAAATGCTAACACGCCAACTACTAAACTACTAAAGATGTTGAAATTGCAGCCGCAGAGGGAGTTGGGCTTACCATACTATTCAAGTAAATCACAGTTTTCGCTCAAACGATTGTGCATCGAAATTAATTCAATCGTGTTTTGACTGTAAATTTAGATGCGTACAAAAACCGAGGCAATAATAAAAAACGTATTCGCGCCGAAAGCAATTGCAGATTTGAAAAAGAACCTTACGACTGCTACTTGGGTAAGTATTTCAACTGAAGCATCAAATCATGGATCGCAAAAAATTTTTCCTATTCTTGTGCGCTATTTTTTACTAATTAAAGAGTTATTTGGAGAAACTTCAGATATTATTGTCACTTACGTTGTCGATGTGCTTAGAGAACACAATATTTTACCCAAAATTGTAACATATTGTGGAGATAATACGAACTGCAACTTCGTGCACAGTCATTCGATGACTTTTCATACAGCAGTGTTAAAAATTGAAGGTCAGAATATTTCTGCGATTGAAGCTGCCAAAGTTATTTATGAATTACGAACAAATTTAGAAGAAAAATTAAGTTCTATATTTCTTTCTTATTCAATACGTCGATTACGTTCTGACTTGCAAAAAAAGGTGAGGTTCAAAAAGACTATGTGAAATCAATTGCTTCGGATTTATATAGAACAACTAGTGAATACCTCCAGCAATGGACTTTTTACAATCAATCTGAATTGCAGATATTTCATTGGGTCAATTTGAGAAAAGTGCCAACATGGGAAGAAGTACAGAAGTCAGTGGATGTGCTAATTTAAAAAGGTTTAATCAATTTTGAGAAAGTCACTGAGGCATTTGATGAATTTACGCTTGTATCATTGTATGTATCAGCTAAAAAATTAGAGGAGTGGAATTCAGATTCTTCGAATAAATATGCAGAACATCGTTTGGTACAAGTGTTCCAGCACTTCCGAGACATTAATTTAAACCACACCATTTTTGGCAAGATTGTTGAGTATGTTTTATGCTTGCCTGCTTCGAATGCACCAGTCGAACAAATTTTTTCACTGATGAACAACTTATGGACGGCCGAAAAAACACAGATGCAAGTTCCAGTTGTAAAAGCAATGTTGTTTATAAAATTTAACTTTCAAATATCGTGCCCTGAATTTTATTCTTTCCTAAAGTCATCGCCAGAATTATTAAAACAAATTTGTTCGAATGAAAAATATACAGATAATTAATTAATTTATAATTATTCTTAAATGAAAAATTTTGTTTATTATTAAAAAAGGTTATTTATTAATAAATGTGAAATAAATTAAATATGTTTGTCTTCTATAAATAAAACATTACATAATTTTTCTAATGATTAATTCATTTAAAAAATTTTGTTTATAATAAAAATAAAAATAATTTGAACTTTTTTTTTGTCCCGTTCGCATATAAACAAACCACACATTTCTAGAGACCCATAGGAAATAGAGAGCTCTCATTGGTCCTATTACATTTGTGATAACATGATAAAATTATCAATATTATCAATATTTTCAAATTTAATGCTTTTTCTAATTAGATATTTGCAAATACTATAAATCATTTTATAGTATTTGATATTTGTTATTACTTCTTTTGTTAATTTTACCATTTAACCTTTAACAATTTTACTATAATTTTAATTGCCATTAACTTAAAGTTAGATTAAGTTTATGCAAGGTTAGTTTGATTAATTAGTTCTTCATATATAATGACAATAAAGTATAAGTTCTCAAGTTAAAATTCAAATCACGTATATAGGTGTGTACATCTAGTCAATTTCTACAATTCATAATAATAATAAACTATAAGTTCTCAAGTTAAAATTCAAATTACATGTATAGGTATGTACATCTAGTCATTTTCTAAAATTCATAATAATAATAAAGTATAAGTTCTCTAGTTAAAATTCAAATTCAAATTAAGTGTATCTAACATATTATAGTCAGTTCTAAAATACTAAAAATTAAAAATAAATTTTAAAATTACAAATAGGTATTTAAAGTGAACCATGACTTTTAGCATTAAGTTGATTACAATTAATATTTTGGTTCAAATTTCTTTTCCTTTTTTTAGCAGCATTTTCTCCTAATGGATAAATAATTTTATTAAATAATTAAAAATGTTAATTAACAATTCTATTCTAATTAGAAAAAGCATCAAATTTCAAAATATTGATAATTTTATCATGTTATCACAAATGCAATAGGACCAATGAGAGCTCTCTATTTCCTATGGGTCTCTAGCAATGTATAGTTTGCTTATATGCGTCCCGTTCTGAATAAAATAATATATGGTCCTTACCATACCTTATAATGATAATTAATTATTAACCTTACACTAAACCGACTATGACGTGGACGGTTGCTTGCTCTTTTGGATATTCTCGTTAAATCTGCTAATGTTCTTTATATTTGGTTGAAACAAAATCGTTCATTAAAAAATAATGATAACTATTTTAATAATAATATTAACATCGTTTTATAGTAATAATTATTGAAATACAAATAAGTATGTTTGTGTTTTTTAAAATACACGCTGAACCACTCGACAACATTATTTGCAAAAATCTAACATAGACTATGGTATACAAGTTGTTTTTAAATAATTCTATATCATAAAGCAATATATTTATTTTTATACGGTACACAACAATAACATAATATCACTTTATCATATTTTTTTTTTTTTTTTTTGGATAAAATAATAATTATTGAAAGTTTTTAGTCCCAGAACATGTGACCGAGAGACATTTTCAAATCATAAAACCTTAGTTATTAACATATATCAATTGTTCATCAGTTGTTTTACTTATATTTTTTTTAATATAATTCATTTCTCTCGTGGTTTCTACAAACGTCCAAAAATATCATAAAACTGTGCTGACTCGTAATACTATAATAAATCATTATTCAAGAGTTATTTGCGCTATTAGCCGTGAAGATTTTTACCCAAGAAATAAAAGAACCATTGTTTGAGAATTTAATGTCTTTATTTTGATTACAAAACTTTATATTCGTTTTCCTTGTTCGTATTTTGACGAATTTGTATCAGACGTATAGCCTCTGGGATTGTGCAACTAGCAAAGAATCGTTTTCTTGATTTTGTTTGCTTTGAAAGTTTAATACAAATTCTCGTTGACATCTGCATGTCACCTTAAAATGCGTTTATTAATGTTTACGTTTCTGGGAAAGTTTACGAGTTGCTCGTTTAGTATGTTTCAAAAGAAAATTATTTTGGAAAACTGCGGAAAAGGAATACCTACTTTTTTATATTTTCATAAATCCTTGTAATTTAAATTAACTTTATCTTGGTAAATAGTGTAGAACACGTAAAATGTTTGTTTTTTACTTATGTTTTTTATTTTTAATCTGTATATGATTTACCATTATTTTTAAAAACGTTTTTTGATAATTAAAAATCGGAAAATACCAATTATTTGCGTCGATTAAAATTTATAATCGAAACTAAACGATTTATTGGTAAATATCATGAATCATGATAGATCTATCATCATCAATTAATTCATTATCAATGATATATCAGTACGATAAATCATCTGGGTTTTTTTTTTTTTTTTTCCGGAACGTAGATTGCTTATTTTTTCCATTATCGAATGCATTTATGTAAATAAAATATATACAATTAAATCATATTATCTTACAAACTATCGGTTAATATATATAACAAATATCAAATATCAAACAAGTGTACAAATTCGAAGCAGTTGATCGGGATAATTTACTTTGATATTATGTGTTAGTTATGTGCGCATTATGGTTTTAATACAGTATTTATGTATTTTATGATAATATCACAAAAACTATAACTGCAATTAGAAATTAAATAGAAATAGTTTAGTGATTTTGACAGCTATTACATATTTAGTTTATGGCCTAAGAAAGAAATTTGACGATTGAGTATTTTCGAAATCAGAACCATTACTACCATTATGGTGTTATACTACGTCATTTTCAACGTAGCTATGTTAAAAATCGTAAATGTGTATAGTATAAAATATATCCACACTGCACTAAATCCTGGTAGACCGGTTATACTGGCGTTCAACTATTTTTATTGCAATACTTCAGTTTTAAACGGGCAGTAGGTATGTTTCAATTTTAATTTTTTTATTACAATAGTAATTTTCAATAAATAAATCTATCGGTGCACTCACTCCGTTATGATAGTATTACAAAATTGGATATTTCAATTGACTAAGAAGCTTGTGTCTGTTTTTACAACTGGATTTTTGTTTAGCAAAAGTTATTGTGGCACCGTCAAGTAAACGACGCGTCGCGACACCACGCTACACTTCATAACCCGGTGACAGCTACTCGAACGTCGTACGCTAACGATTCAAAGGCACGAATTCTGCACGAATTTCCGTACATCTTCTTCGTCTTCTTCTTCTTCGTACGTTTCGTTCAGGATAAACGATCATCCATGCCGTCTCGAGGGCAGCACAGAAGAGTCAGTCACCCACAACCTCGATTATATGCAATATATCATATAAATATAAGTATTTCCAAATATTTTAGCAACGACTCAGTGTTTAAATATGTTTCAGATAATATCAAAATATGATAAGTGAAAAACGTTTTTTACAACAAACTGACTTTTAGAATAATATAACAAACAGCATTATTTCAAATAGTCACCGAAACTATTAAAAATTGTTTATAAGTATATTTAATATTCATCAATAGTATGCGGTAAATTAATGTTATCTTCGTATTAAGAGAAGTCTTTTAGGCGAAAATCGTAGAAATGTTCGTAATGTGCTGATGGTTCTCGGATGTAAAAATATTGAGAGGCTGTATTCAAGTGTAGGTATCTATAGATTTTGATATAATATTGTAAGTCTATAGGTCTTGAATAATATTGTTGTCCAGATACTTGTAAAACCTGGGAACGGAGGTCCGTTACCCCAGTACCACCTATTTTTGTGATCATTTGTGCTAAAGTAATTGCATCTAGTAACATTATAACAAATTATACGTTATAATAACTAGTAATATTAGTTTCTTTTAATAATATATCTAAATACCAAAAAATTCATTACAATAATTGGGGTTTAAATGTTTTTGTAACAGTGATAGTTGATTTGATAGTTTCTACCAAAAAAGGATTTTGTTCGTCTGTCCGTAACTCATTTATGTTAAAAAAAATCCGAAAATAATTTTACTTTGATTATTAATATCGTATTGTGGATATTATAAAATATATTTAGATACTATAGTTATCATCACGCATACATTTGACAACAAATTGTCTGCAGCGAGTGGGATTGTCACCGCAAATATAATAATAATAATAATAATAATAATAATACGAGTATATACGTACTGTTTCACATTACAACAACGATGTACCATTATTAGTTTTTTAGTCGAAACAAGAATTAAAAAAATGCCACTAAAAAGTATAGATTCGATTATTTTTTTGAATATTGTCATAAAATATCATAGAAATAACGATTTTTTTGTAAAATACATTTTCAAATAATTATGAGTTAACAGTAAGGGAAAACGGGACACTAAGTAGGAATACGGAACAATCCCGTATAATCTCGGCATACGGAACGATTGCAACGTATAACAAAACTATTTACAATACGCTATCGTATGCTGTCGATCCTTGAATATAATATAATGACCCGGCCGTCGTAATGTCTGTCCTACATCGTATACATTCGCGTTATCATTGGCATATAATTTCAAAACATAACTGTTAAAAGGTCTATACAAATTATACCGCCACGGAAAAGTTGTCTTTCCCGAGTTTTGGGAGGTATACAAATGTTCAAATCTGCACAAATGAAATAACAATCGTGTGTACTAGTCCGGGGTCGATAGGACTAGTATAAGCCAATGGCGATACTGGGGTAACGATTACATGGGTTTTACCACGAAAAAATTGATTTTCCTGAGTTTTGGAAGGTGTACAAATTTTTAAATCACGATTGCAAATCTGTACAAATGAAATAACAATCGATAGGATAATTTTGGAGTTATACTTTGATGTTACTGGGATATCGGACCTTAAGAACGGCACTGAAACTCTGGTACCTCAGTTTCCGGTTGTAGCAGTAGTACATGTTTGTATGATGCCAACACATCGGTCACTGAATCTTCTTTCTACTTATTTGGCATTCAAACCAAAAAATTTATATATTTTTTCCTCTCTATTGAAAATAGGAGCCTTGAAGCCGTTCCGTTTTCGCTGCAACGCAAATTCTAATCCTACAGTTGATGAACACTGTTGATGCTAAAATTTATTTGTGTTCGCGTACCAAGCGAAATTTAGAGAGTTTTGAAAGTGATCCAAAATATTAGATACAAGTAAAATTTGATTACAATCATTGCACTACAACGAGAAAAAATATTTAAAAAGTTATAATTGAAAGAAATAGCATAGAATCAGAATGAACTTTCTATTTTAATACGGTTGAGAAGCATGTTGTATACATTTTACTTTTGCATCGAAATATGCTGAAAAAACTTTTCATAACTTTATTACTCGGACAGAAACCAGAGTATAAAAGTTGGATCTTACATAGCAGCAGGTATTATTATAATTATTTGAAACGCCGTTGTTCCGTTGTTTTTAATTCTATATTTTTCTTAAATTAAAAATTCTTTAACAACCGAGGAATGAAAAACTATAAATCAATGACAATTGAAAGAAAAATATTTCTATCAATAATGATAGTAATAAAATAATATTAATAATAATAATAAAAAATGATAAAAATATTTTTCTCGTTCCATAAATTTGATGAGGCTTATACAACTGGGATTTACATGTATGGAATTTTAATGAAAAAAATTAGTTATGCGTTAGTTAACAATTTAAATGTTAAATCATACTAATTAATATGTATGTTTCATAGCGCTCATTTTATCACGAAATCAATACGTATTTATCGTATACAATTGGTGTTCTGCCATGCGATATTTCGGTGCAGGTCTACGAATATTTGAACTCATAAACCAAGCCGTATAATAGTTACTACATTTATTATATGGATATAGGACGCTTGGTTCTATAATTATTAATGTACCAATAATATCGTAAGAATTCTTAAAATTTATCAGTATCTGCACAACAGCATTGCTATTGGAACGTCAACTATGCAAGGTTATAAAGAGAAACTGAAAAAAAATAAATAAATAAAAATACGCAGGAGCATCATTGAACTATTGGAATGTTTTGAACGGTAACTTTGTTTCGCCAGATAAATTAAAGGCATAAAAATGTCTTGTTGAATATAACATTATTAGCATAATTGCTATTATTGGACACAGTACAATTATGTATTATGTAATAATTACAAATTATTTACGCGCGTATTAATTTTTTTCTCTCGTTGATTTGTAATCAATTTCGATCTTCAAAATGAGAAAAATTTCAGTGTTTCAAATTTGTTTTTTATGATTTCCTATAAGAATCTAATTCTATTTCTTTTGTTCTTAAAGTCAAATCTTACTATTTTCTTACTGCCATATGATTAAGCACAATTATATATATATATAGTAAAATAAAAGTTGTCAAATGTAAAACACGTTTTGCTCATAAAATATGGAAAGAACGGTGCGTTTAATAATATTACGAGTAAACAATTTTGTTTCGGTCTAAATTACTTTAATGATACGGTTTCGTAGTGTAATATTGCTGCTTACGATGTAGCGGCATACATTACAATGAAAATGATATACTACAAAGCATTTTCACTTATTTTATGAGACGAATGACACGTTTATTTGTTCGTTGACTTTAATGATTATTGTCCTACGTATTCTGTTTCGATTTTCACTCACGAGTATTATATTTTAATATAATTAGATATAAGA
This sequence comes from Sipha maydis, assembly GCA_034509805.1. Classification (NCBI taxonomy): domain Eukaryota; kingdom Metazoa; phylum Arthropoda; class Insecta; order Hemiptera; family Aphididae; genus Sipha; species Sipha maydis. The sequence continues at coordinate 508,208 of JASXSY010000974.1, forward strand.
ATAATAATAAACGTTCGAGCTAATTTTTTCTGGCCATTCATATTTTTATTTTTTTTTTTAATATTTTGTTATTTATTTATTTACTTTATTACAACTGTATACATTATAAACGACTGTATTGATATTCGAATTTGTGTACGAATTTGATAAAAATAACACAAAGATTCAATTATTATTATCGATTAAAAACCGACACTTAAGTACTTGTCCCATATTTATATTTCATGATAAGACTATTGTTCGCAGTTAGTTGTAGTGCGTTAATAATTTGAAATAAAATGTTTACTAATTAAAATTTACCATTATACGTTTAGTTTTTTCGTACAGCAAACTTTATTTTACTTTGCGACTGTGGATGATTTCATAATCCGGTAAATTTAGTTTACTTATTCTCCAAAAAATCGGCCGCAGTTAACAAAAGTTTTCCTGTTGTAATTTATAACCCAAAAATTAATTATATTTTTAAAAGAATACTTAATTCTCAATAAGCTAGTGATAATTCCTCAGCGACTTTAAGTTTAATTAATAAAGTTACTAATCTTTTTAGAATGTGTTTATTCTAACTGAACGAATATATTTTAATAAATTTGCTGAAAGTAGTGACAATACTCTCGTTGGAAATTATGCTAGTGGAAGAAAACTAAGTCGGTCGTTAACAACAAACTTTTATACAAACCATTAATGGACCATATATTTCTTTGTATTTATAATCTAATAAATATATAATATACATGTTCTTGGTAAAATGTATTCAATGAACTAAAAAACATCCGTTAAATTCCGTAACGAGGGCGATAACAATGATAATCACAAATTTCTGAATTATGTCCCTGTGACAAAATATCGTACACATATTATTTTATGCTTAATTTGGCGTATTGCTATGCGAATAATGTTTATTTAAAGAAGAAGTGTATAGTTGTTATTTTATACCATCATTAATACCTACGGCGCCATTGCACGTGTTGTAGACAATATTATTATTATGTTTAGTATGTCATTGTGTAAACCATGTCCAATTATGCGTGCGAAGTTACAACAATTATACATAGAAATTAATATGAACGTGCATTAACCTATGTATTTAGTAGGTACACGATCGTGTATTTGCTCATTTTCAATTTTCTCGGTATACGTTATTAATATTGTCAAATTAAAATTAAGTTTACGACAAACAAATCTTTTCATCGGAAAAACGATTGCGTGGTTAACCGGAAAATGATTTATTAGTTTTTATCGTTTTCGAATTCTTTAATTTTTATTTTTTTTCTTTATTTTATTTTTTTACCTCGCAAAGAACTTTTATCCCGATTTAAACATATATTAACCACACACTGTCATAAAAAATTAGTCGCCTTATAAAAAAATTAAGACTTCAATACAGTGAAACTCTAAAATGACTCATAGTTGGCATTAAATCTTAAACTAAATCAACACTTTATTTTAGTAGCTAAAAATTAATTTTTTATTATTATATCGTTGTGTTATATAATATGATGTACTCGTGTAACATATATCATACAATATAAAAATCTTTTAGTACCATAATAAGTAAAATATTATTTTAAATGTTATACGTACACATAAATACATAATATATAATAAATATGCATTTTATATGAAATATTATGTATTGTCACGAAATCTATGTAAAAATTAGAAAGTCTAATGTATGATTACATTATTTAACGAAGAAACTGGACCTGAACCGAAAATAACCGGGTCTGGAACTGAAACCTTAACAAAGATCAAACATGACAATTCACAGCTTCACATAAAAGTGTATTATGTCAAAAATATTTCTCACCTAAACTAACAAAAAAAAAATATTTTTTCCTTTTAAAGTAATATTATCTATGCATTAATATATAAATTAAATATAAAACATTCTATTTTGCTGTTATTATTTTAACATACAGTATAATTGTTTAAATAATATTATAACTATTATAGTACCATACTCATGAGTATGGTTCTGTGCAGTTTATGATGCGATTTATTAGCCACATTTTTTTTATTTATATTTTAACTACAACATTTTTGAAATTAGCCTTGATAGAAAAAACCAAAAGTTAAATATATTTTAATAAACTTAAGGGTTTGTGATGTAAAATATTTACATTTTTACAGTGTTAATCCGTCATCATAGAGAAATCCTCACCGGTACCTACGATTTTATTTCTTAATTTTAATAACTGTACAATTTTGATAAAACTAAATTTCTTTTTTTAGAAAAGAGTAAAATATCATCTTATATTCATTACTTAAATTCATGTTTTATATTTTTTCTGCGATAAAAAAAAAAGAAAAAAATTATAAATTTTCAAAATCTTTTTTAACCGGAACCTAAACCGAAACCGAAACCTTAATTTTGTATATATATCGGTATGTATAATATCGGAAACTAAACCGGAACCGAGATTTTATATTTTAAAAATATCGGATCCAAAACCGAAACCCTTAAAATCGTAAAGGTTCATGTTCCTTGATCTAAAGAATGACAAAATTTAATTAAAAGATGCGGAACTGTATGAATATTTAAACACGAATACAATCAAATATAATTGTATAGGTAACATATCAATATATTATTAGATATGTATTGTAAATAACATTTTCCGACGCTATATCGTATTCGTACATATTACTATCTGGTATGAATTATACAACTAGACTGTTGATAGTTATTGTTGTTGACGTATAACGGGTGATTCGACTTGATCTGATGTGTTTCACCAATATTTGTACGGTTTGAATAAACACCAGGAAATCCCCTTAAGAGGATGCCGCCACCATGATGCGTTATCTTTTGCTCTCAGGCGTGCATTGTGGCGTAATAAAATCCACACGGATCGATCATTAATTACATTTTCGTGAAATGATTTCGCACTCAAACGGTCTTCGCCGCGGTGAAAACAAAATAAAACCGCATTCGCTGTAGCATTCCGTAAACAATATTTTTCCCAGGAGTGCTTGTTCATGAGAAGTTATTCTCAACGCAAATAGCCTCCGGAAGAAGTATATTGTGTACTGTATAATACTTGTATAATACGTGTATAACGGTAGTAATGCACTCGAAAATATCGTATTCTTCGATTACGTGAATAATGATGGTGTGCGCATGTCAAAGGCGTATGAGGCCGGAGGAGGAAGAGGTGTCATACGTGACTTTCTCGAGAAAAAATTTCAAGGGACAGTAAAATGTCCATTTCAACAAATAGCGAATGAAAACAATTATTTTGAAATGAGTTTTACATGTATAACACGTTGTTCGTGCCTTACTTTTATTACACATATGTGTATATGTACTTAACAGAATGTGCTGAATTTCGTGAGTTTATTGTTCGATTATCTATGCAGCACACGAAAGCGGACGGCGGTTCCGGTAGCAAAAGCATTATCTACAATGGTCGAGTACAATTATGTACTAATATTGGGAATTCGTAGATATTTTAACGCAACGGGTTAAATTAGTCACATAATAATGCACAAAATAATTTATGATATCCAATAATCGATTTTTATGTCCACTGGTTACACTTCCATCGGGTTTCTTGTTATTGAGCTGAATAACCAGATCTCAATCAACCGAAAAATTCTTGAAATCCTGATTAACCGGAGTGCATTAGAGTTTTATTCTACACAAGTATACGTCCCACAAATACATTCGTACCTTCGTACCTTTGGTTGTACAAATAAAGTTTATTAACAGATCATAAAAATAGTGATCTTTTTCCACTGCAGGCTTCTACCGTTAGTTGTACACCATCAACATTCAGTTAAAAGTTCTCGCCTTCCGTCCTTTGACTATTTACATATTATATTTTCTATAAATATTGCTACTGTCTAGTCTTAATACATATTATTACATCATTTATTTAGAGCAACTCAAAAATCTAAAAGTCGCGTTTTCTTGACCGTCGTACATCGTTCACACGTAGCCAACGACCACTAAAATACTAGTATTTATCGCAAAAAAAATAGTCATAAAATCTTTTCTTAAAAATATATACATATGCCATACAATGGTATATCTTAATAATTTAATACCAGTATTATGTAGAAGTGTAGTTTTCGAAAATTACCGTCAATGGTAGTTTTACGGTAAATTAATCGCTAAATGCAATAAGGGCACAAGCCCAGTATTTTACGGAAATCACTTTATCGCTTTATCAAATTGAATAGTTACAAACACATGATCTTCTGCAGATGTGATCAATGTTTATTTTTCAAATAGATCCTCGTTAAAAATTATTTAAAATTTTGTTAATCGCATAAAAGACAATTGTCCTGAATATTTTTTTATCAAAACTATAATGTATCAATATTTTGAAACAAAAGTGGATGAACGTGATAATACTTTATTGTATGACACAAAATAATATCTGTCAACAATTTTGGCATTCATAATTGAAACAGAAATAATTGATTTTGTTTTGTATACCAAGAGGCAATAGAAAAAAAAAAAAAAAAACCACCGAATGATGGATGTTCTCTATTGGTACTCTATATTAATAGTACTGTTGATGAGAATATTTAGGAATTGTATTTGTTTCGTAACAATTGTGCTTGGAAAAACAGAAAACACGCAATGCTTAGAATGAATATGGCTTAAGTAAATTTTAAGGTGTTTTTTTTCCCAATAAAAAGATACTCGTATTTATATTGTGATCGTAACTTTGCATTGATAAAGAAATAACAGATAATATCGACTGTTCACTTAAGAAAAGATTATAGAATTTTAAAATCATCAAGATAGACCGATTTATGTGCAGTATTCTTGGTCGATAAAAATATGATTTATGATGGTCAAATGTGGTTTCCATAATTCTATATTAAAATTACTATTGCAACAGAATGTTTAAGTTGTAACAAAACATTTAAATAAACGTCATAAAATTGAAAAGTTATTATTTTTTAAGTATTATTATTTAGATAAGTGTCAGGAATAATTGAGACAAGTAAATTTACTGACGAAATAGTATACGGTGGCGTGTTCTGACAAGGGGCGATAAGTGTTAATGTGTTGATTAGGAATGCTCCCTTTTTATGGAGATAAAAGAAAATAATTGTGCTTATCAACATATTTTAATTTATTTATTTTACTTAATTTAACTATTGATTTTTACCTACAATTTCAATTCTTGTCTGTTTCTTTGTAAATTATTTTTTAACATCTTCATAACTTAAAAAATAATTTACAAAGAAACAGACAAGAATTGAAATTGTAGGTAAAAATAAATAGTTAAATTAAGTAAAATAAATAAATTAAAATATGTTGATAAGCACAATTATTTTTTTAACATCTTCATAACTTATTTCTTTTTGCTCTTAATTTTTAATACTATTATATCATTTTAAATTTTGAAAAAATAACGCTATGCCCATACAATGCATAAAAAAAAAAAAAAAAAAAACTTTGATTGTAGTTAAAGATTATCAATTCTTGAAAACAAAATGAAAGATTTTAAGCAACTATCGAATTATATCCAATATCAGCTTTACAATAATTTTATAATTTTATTTTTTTGCCACTAACTATGAAATATTTCTTTATGTGATCATAAAAACATGCATACCATGCGTTATATTATATTATTGCCTAACATACAATTTGTAATTTTTTTAGTTGTATAAAGAATTTTGTGTTTTCTGAAAAATATTAAAACTTGGACATGTTATAATATAACAATAATAATTAGATATTATTAATTATTTATTGGATATTTTTAGCGAGCCAATCAGTCGATTGAAGTGATACAATTTGACCAGATTAAATAGCTAGTATAGATAAAATAATTTACTTAGTAAATTCACTGATTCAATAGGAATTTTTCTGTATAGAAGTCTTGAAGATACAGTTGTAAGGTATAAAAAAAAAATACTCATGAACCTAAATATTTTTTTTATTTTACCCGTAATATTTATGTGGTTAATTTATCATAACCACTTATTAAACGCTATACTTTAAATATGTATCGTTGTATCGGAGCGTTGTTCTTTATAACCAGTCTAAAATATTAATATCGTTGATTATATTTTAAGTGGAATAACATAGCTGATTGTTTTCGATCGTTTTCTAATGTCCCTTGACCTTATCCGCCATTAAATATTCAATGCCATTATTACCGCACACGCGTGGCTAGAGATCGACATATACTCCTCTGTCAAATAGTCTCTAACAACCGACTGATGGATGGTACTCGAAAGTTCTTGAAATACGACTTTTGACGTTTTCCACGAACAAAATATATCATGACTACAATAAGCGGTGAAATAAACTTCGACGGATCCGATCGCTTAATCATCTATAACTTGGAGGAAAATAGCGATTAATATAATTTATATATATCTAGTAGGTAGCTGAATTATCTGATGTTTCCAGAAGAAAAATAATTGTAATTGTTCAACTACTCTCAGATGGCATTTACTGTGGAAGCTATTATGTCTTTTTAAACGTAAATAACCTAAAATAATGTTAAAAATAATACGTTATCTAATATATAAAACACTTGTTAAAATCAAAAATGTATGAGAAGTAAAAAAAACTGTCTACAATACATTTATAATATGAAAATAACTGTCAATCACGATTGAAAATGTTTTATTTAAATACTTAGGTAATATACCAACAATAATGTATGCATGCATTATAATAAAATGTTATAGCCTATGATAAAGCGTATTAAAAACACTATTAATGTGAAAACATTAACATTGTCAATTTCAAAAATATTTTATTGCAAATCAGACCGTCAACGAACGACAGGTCTCCCGGATATTCAATAAGGCTCTAGGTGTTTGTGTGGAATAGTGACAATATCTCTTTGAGCTACTACTAGTATTAAGCGTACACGCGTAGTTCATGAACTAGAAATGGTGAAAACCATCATCCGTTCATCGAAGTGAGAAAATAACACTTTTGTACCAACTAATGCTACACTCTATGTTTGATGACACTACTTCTCTGCTGTGCTTTCGAACAGCCTTATAACACAGCGGTGTGTGATTGGCTTGAAACAAAAAAAACGTAGACGTCGAAAAGAATTACCGCGAAAATATACAACACGAACCGAATAGCGGTTATAAGTCGGAATGCAAATCCATCTCGCCGTCTTGGGAACAAATCAAACGTCTAGAAAAACATCGCAAATCTCAAATCGGCTGTACGATTTTGACGTGTCGAATTGCGAACCAGTACAGTCAGGTTGTATACATCCGAATCCCGTACGAGACGCATCGCTTCACTGCAGATTGACTCCATGTAATAGTTTTCTAAACCCATTTCAGTTTTCTCATCTGATAATATATTTCCTATTCTTTGACGAACAAACGTGTTGTATACTTGTTCAACATGACATCGTTGCTTTTGATTTGCATCCGAAACATGTGTGGCTTGACTGGCTACTGTCGGTCGTGATACTGGCTTGGTAGTTGATCGTTTTCGTAACGGTTCTTCCGGTGAGACGAAAAACCCGACACGACGGCCCTGGACATTGTAGTCACGGAGATCACAGAAAATGATGTCAAGAACTGTTGCGGAAGTCGTAATGCCACAACCAGCAGACTTCGCAGTGAAGTTTACCACTGACGATTCGGTTGATAAATGCATCATTGAGGTAAACACGATTTAGTCATTAACTTTCTAAAAATCTGTTCTCCCGATATTTTTTGATCATCGTTTTCATGCGATTTAAATGAGGGGAAAAAACACAAGAATTTTGAGAAAAATTCTACTTAGAAAAAATATACGAACCATGAATAAACAAAACGCTCAATCTTGATAAGATCAAACATAAAATCTTCATATAGCTAAATTTAAAAATCAAATTCCTGTGGAAAATATGTCGAAGTTTTAAAATTTAATAGTATTTACATTCGTAATACTTAACGGAAGAAATAAATATATCAAATTTTATCAATCTGAATGTGTTGTATTTTGACATAAGTTATGAAAGTCCAAATCAATTAATTTAATTTTACCTCCATATAATTATAAGTTTTTATTTTAGAGTTCTACATTATTCTGTACTTTGATGAACTCCGGAGTGATCAGTAAAATAGATTTCCGATCAGACGAGAGTTACAAAATTTAGCTTGAAATAAAAGCAGACTCCGTGGTTACATCTCCGTTTTGAGGTATCCCGTTCGACCCTGAAGACATATGTAGCCTATAAGAAGGAAGAATAGCTGACGCCCTTAAGATGGCGCATACAACCGCTTCCCGTGTCGTCTTCCGACTGTCAAAAACGATTGACAGGTTTCAGCGTCTAAAAATTTTAAGAAACGAGGATTTTGACCAAATTAAATCGTTACAATTAAAGAGTGTCTAAACTCCATGAAAATAAATCTGATATATCAGGTAAATATACTCAAATATCGACTACCGTTATATTATCTCAATAATATCTGTTATTTATCCCACTTCTGGTTATTTATTAGTTTTTATTTATTCTTCTTCTTCTTTTACTTCGCCTTCCTCCCAACTATTTGGGGTCATTAGTTTTTATTTATTCATTTATTTATTTATTTTTTTTTAATTCCGTTTTCGTAATATTATATTTTCAATGTAACATACTACTATAATCTGTATTTATTTTTTTCGAAAGCAAAACTGATTCCCGAAAGAGCCGAAAAAATGGAAACGATAGGATAGTTTGTTATTCTGCGTACTTGGATCAAACTAAGATTAGATTATATCAGATTTAGTTTTTGGCAATTATTTGATTTTATTTTTTTCCAATGTTTGTTAAATATCTATGCAATGTACTTAAAAAATATAAGTTTGATACTTATTACGTTTTGTTATATTGTATAGATCAATTTAAAAGGAATTGCAAGGGTTATAAACAATTTAGAGCCGCAAGACGGCAGCTAGAAAATTAAAATGATAAAAAAATTCAGTTTATATTGGTTTTTGTTCATTTCAACTCCTGAAAAAAAAAATTAGAAAATATTTAAAGTATTATTAATTTATAGATTATAATACAAACATACTTTGAAAATGCTAAGTTGCTGTCATAGTTTAGGCTGTCCATTGATTATTTTCAACGTTATATGTGCATACAAGTAGTTTTTGTTTTTATATTCCAATAATACATTTTCAAAAATCAACAAATTGGAATTTGTTTATTTAATATCACGTAGGCCCAAGAATATTTTAACCATCAAAAGCTTTCAATTCAATCACTATTCAAATTCTAAATATTTTGGCCTCATTTATCTTGATTAAATGTCAAAAAAAATATATGCTAAATGAAGTATTATGCACTTATCCTAATCAAACGACACGTATATTAAACAAAATAATTATTAATATTTTATTCCGTGTTGGCTATTTGATAATATATAAATTAATAAATTATTTTCTTACATCAACAGAACTAATATGCATAGCAATACTTTATACTATATGATTTAAAAATTAAAACAATATCAATACAATTTATAAAAAAAAATGGGTTATAAAATTATTTTATATTTTATAATATTTATGTATTTATAATTATATTTATTATTTAGTATTTACAATATCAACTAAGTAATGACTCATTTTTTAAACAGAAACTGTATTCTTTGTTTAAACATTTTTTTTTTTTTTTTTTTATAATAAAATTCAGAAAAAAAGCACCATTAACAAATATAATTATAATAATTATCAACAATTTAAAATATTTTATCTCAATAGGAATGTATTGTAAAATATATTTAACAATAATTTATGATTTTTTCCTAAGAAAATATACAACAAAGATAATTATATGGGTAAATAAGAACATAATAATTTCAATTGTAATGTTTACTGTTTATTTCTGGAATTATTCATATTTTGATTTATACAAAAAACCAAGAATCCCTCGGAGATCCTTTATATCAATTAACAAATTTGATTATATCTTTATTTAGTAGAGTTTGCTAATTAACAACGAATTTACGTCTGATAAATCCTTAAAATGGTCAACACAAATACCATTTATTTTAAGCATTTATCATAGTAATTTTGTTGTAATATGTCAGTTGGTTCGAATGATTTATTATCATTAAAATTAATGTGAAAACATAAGAGTTAAATATATAAATATTCATCATATTCTACATCAACTGTTTAATATTTAATTTTTATCATTCATTTTTTTTATGTGCATATATTTTTATGGGATGAGTAGTGATTTCAAACATACGAATATTATAATAAGAAATTACGTCTGGTTAGTAAATTATAAAAATAATACTCAAGATTTTTCAATAGTTCTAAGGCAAACAAAATTCATACATTTTGAAAATCGTTGAGTCTAAGACAAATGTAGGGCAAAAATGATAAACAGTTATTAGCAAAAAAGTAATAAATAGCAGTATAATAATCAAATATTTAAAATAACAAAAATTATATAAAATAACACTACTTTAACTAAAAATAATTATTAGCTACATAACTAATTTCATAAAAAAAAAAAAAAATGTTTATATTATAAATGTAGTTTTATAAAATACTCCGGTGGTTTTGACAGGGGAAATAATAGATCAACCGAATAGAATTTCAGTATTATTTAGTGACGTAATTTAAACTATTGAGAAAGGAAGTAATTAACATATCGTGATGATGGATACATCTATATGATGTATTATATCATTTCATATCGTGAATATATATATATATATATATATATATATATATATATATATATATATATATCGATAAGAATTTATATTTCTCTCTTTCGGACGGGAGTTAAAACGGATAAAAAAGGAAAGTACAATATTTGACCGATATAGCAAGATAAAAGCGAACATTAAAAAGTTGTCCGTTGCACCTGTTATCATACAACTGTATTGAGGTTAACAATAAGGTGCGGAGGCGTAAGAATTGCGTTATACTCCGTCTGTTCATCGCCCCGTTCCGTTTTCGTAGGACACTTAGTGTTAATGGGGCTCCTGAGATGAACCGAACGACCGTGTTCCGATTACGGACGTAGAATGCCGGAAGGTATGGGAAGAGGCTTATTCTGGTGCTAACAAAAGCGCTAGAGGTACGAGAGCGGGATCAAAAGAGACGGGGGTCAGGGGTTGTAGGGAGAGAGCGAAGAGGTCAGAACGATGAAAGAAGAAAGAAAAGATTTTTTTCGACGCAGTTGAAAATGTCATTTGATTGAAGATATAATGGTGGTAGGAGGTAAGCGGGATAAAAAGAAAAAAAACCGTTCGGTGGCAGGCAAAGTGGAAAATTTGAATTACAGTATATATTCGGTGCCGGAACAATGGCGGCAGGGTCTATGTCTATTGTCTAGAAGGTAACGGTGTTAAATACGAAAAAAGGTGAAAGGGAAAAGAAATTAAGACGAGAAAAATATAATTAGGAAGTTTGTGCACACCTGAGGTTGGCGATGTTTTGGAATGTGAAATCTATGCACGACCCAAAATATTGGAAACGAAGACCTCATCACAACATTTGCAAAATGACCCCGAGAGTCGAGTTATTGAAATCTAGGGATTCCACCCAAAACCATTTCCTCACCTGTTACACAAGTCCTGAGTTTCGAGACGTCGAACGAATATCAACGAGTGTACAATAATAATTATAACATTGTTTTGATTTATTACTGCAAACGTTGTTCGAATGCGAATCAAACCGACCAAACGTTGTGCACTGTATATAATATAAAACATCATTGTGATATTTCTATGAATTCTGAAAACGTACGTATCTTATAAGCACGGTTCGTTCGAGACGAAATTAATTTAGTTAACCTTTCCGGCGACGTGTAAATTAATAGTAGTTGATTTATTTACCAAATTATTCTATACACAAGCAGTTCGTTCACCGCCGTCAGTTATTTCCCGTAAGTTTATATTCTTGGCACGTAACTGCGGATCTACGAAACATAATATTAATATTATGTACTGTTACTAGATAATTTTCAAAAGTTCTAACATAACCGTGAACGTTAAGCCGGGTTACTTGATGGAGTTGAAAAATGAAAAACCTCTGCACAAGCATGCATAAAACCCAAGGCATGCACCTCTTAACAATTATTATACAAAGTTGAATGAATTCGTAATGAAAATCGAGTCTTAAAAATGCATAATATTGCAGTTGAGCGCTGAAAATAATCAACAATATTTACTTGTTTGTTTTGCATCGAATTCGTATGAAGTACCGTTTCATACATCAATAGTTGCAATTGAATAATTTTATCGCACCGACGATTCAACGATAAGCGCATACGATAAGATTTATTTGAAAATAAATAAAAGCACAACTTTCACTTTTGGGTTTCGAAACTTTTATTTTATTTTATTTTTTTAATTAGAAAACCGAAAAAAATAAAAATAATTTGAAAATGTTTGTATCCACCTGGAAGTGAAGCCCATAATGGGTGATTTATTGCGACGGTGATGCAACAGTTTAGCGGCGGAGTTGTCATATTACGTCTACAAATTGTGTACGGGGGTAACTTGATCGTAGTTCACGAATCATTTCGTAAGCGCAATGGAGAAACAAAAAATGCGACCAATAAATCGCACTGTTAACTCGTAATAGTAGTATATGTGGTTGATAGTTTCGAAATTAAAACTGCGGCGTACGCGATTATGTCGAATTTGATTTTAACGCTACGCCATCTCCTATTGAATAAGCTAATGCGTGGTGTACGGAACTCTGATCATGACAGCCGCAGTTATTATATTCGAAACGAAAGATCCCCTATAGAATAAATTCTAAAACTGCATTTGTGAAACTACACGAATCCCTACGTACACGCGTTTAAATAGGTTCCGTATAGAAATAATGTTCAACAACAGAGGCCCCCGAAGTGTATTCATAATTTAATTTTTAAAGTACAAAACGGGAACGTTTCGTGTGTATAAATGTATATTTTTTTTTTTTTTATAAAATATATTTTGAGCGACTGTTCTTATCAATTCGGTTAGCCGTGAATACCTCAATACGCAATAACAAATAAAATTATTCATCGATGCAAGCTTATCGCTCGTTTAATTGTATATATATAAATATATCTTTTTTATTCATCACAAAAAACAAGAATCTCCTCTTATTTTAAAACGAAGTGTTAGTATTCGGTTTGATTGCATTTTTCTATTTATAATTAAATCTGTTCGGGAGAACCCGTGCACCGACTTAACAGATTCGATTGCTTGGCTAGTGGACTCGGTATGGACGACGTAATCGAGTTTCCTAAGCTTTACCGTCCTAAAAATCTGTTTGAATTTCTGTCGTACATTGCTGTCGTGCATCAGAATTGGTTACGTTTACCTCGTAATATGATTATTTACAATTGACTGGCAATATTCAATAACTGCAAAATCATTTTCGAAATGTAATTTTATTATTTGAGATTCTTCTTGATAAATTCGGTCTTAAGTGACAAATGAGCGTCACGAATATAAGACTAAAATTGTATTTAGTATTAATCAGGGCGGAATCGTATAAAATGTGTAAAATGTATAAAATACGTATGAATAAAACGAATAAACTGTATAGTATAAATATATCATCTCTTAAAAATAAAAATAGATTTATAATTTAACTTTTTTTTTTTTTTAACTTATATTAAAAAGATATAATGTACATTATAAATAGAAAATGCTGATACTATCGCTAGCGTATTCATACTAAATACATTTTACTTGATTTTTTATTACACTTTTAATATTTTTGTATTATTAGAGTTTACACGAGCAATTTAAGATTTTAATGGTTTATGTTAATATTTTATAAAGAATAAAAGTAACAAATGAAATAGGAAAATACTTTTATATTATACGTGGGTATGCAAATATTTCATTTTATTAACTTGCCAACATTTAATTTTTACTTTAGAATGTGAATATAATTATTCAATTTCTATGTTCTATGTCAGCAGCAATAATTCATTATTTTATTTTTATATTGGTACCTATTCAAAATAACGAGAAAATAAAATTGCAGACAAAAATATTATTTTATAATTTATAAGACATATATAATTTTTTAACAACCTACCTAATTCCTTTTTAATAAATATAAAAATTAAAATTTCACTGAAATAGTGAGCATTTTTAATTTTTTAAGAGTGAATTTAAAAAAAAAAAAAAATATATTATACATTTTAGTCATTATACACTTTTTATACGTTTGAAATTATACGTATAAAACGTTTTATACGCGTATATTACCAACTCTGATATTAATTATAATGCCCATCCTTTTTTTCTTATTTTTTTTTTTTCGAGATCTAAATAACGGTCAGAGTAACTATTGAAGAAAAACGATATGTAATACGCCAAAATTGTTAAAAGAAAAAAGAAAAATCTTCTCAATGTTTGAAAATGTTAATTACATACAAAAAAGTGTTTCGAATTTACGCATAATTGAACTATCCAACACTGGCTGTAAATTATGAAATTCATGCGTTTTATTTCGCTTGCACGTTTCGTGCAAAACGTTAATAATTACCAACAATGATTCTGACGTTTCGCAAATGTATTCGTATATTGTGACAATACGCGCGTGCACGATTGTGTACTAACAATTATTGTATATGTAACATTTTTACAGTCCAGTTATTCGTCCTAAATAATAATATGTTAATTAATTCTGGCTTGTGTCTCCAAAACACATTAAGCGCAGCGCATTAAATATCTATACAGCAGTTAGTATGTATATATGTATGTATATGAACCCGAATTATGTTTGTTGCGTGTGTATATTAGGGTCGGCATAGACTCGTGTTTTTCAGCGAAACGAATTCGTCGAGATTTACACTTTGCTGTTAACATATTTTGTACAAACGAAATCCTCCCGTTTTTAATACGGTGGCAAGTGCTGAGTATACCAATAATAATAATAATAATAATAATAATAATAATAATAATAATAATAATAATAATAATAATAATAATAATAATGTGTATATGTTACGTACATGGTGTTGCCCATGGGACACGAATAGGCTTGTATCACATACGACCGCAGCAGTAGGTACGTTTGTACAACATTGTACTTAACAGAATCGACGTTTTTTAGTACTATTATTATAATTTTTTTCGGTTTTTTTTTCCGCCATCGGAAATGTCGACGAGTCCGGGCGCTTGGATTAGAAGGACGACTATGAATATAATAAACGCATTGGGCAGAAGGCCTAGAAATAAAAAAATAAATAAATATACCGAGACAATACGAAAGCGGGGGCAAAACAATATGTTTTATATATATATACACGTACTTACACCGGCGGAAAAGAGGTTGAAGTAATATTTTTATTAGCAGGATACCGAGAGAAATGTGGATTTATACAACCCGATCGGTGGAAGAGGGAAACGGGAAGGGATAGCGTACAGGGATGTATTTGCTATAGTGGGTGCCAAAGGTGGGCGGCGTGAAAGGGACACATGTTCGGATTAATATTTATAACCCGGACGCGTTTTACGGAATTAGTCGGTTATTTATCGGTCGCTGGGCTATTGGTTTCCGTGCCCAGACGTTCGACAAGGGAGCAGAGATAAAGAGAGAAAGAAACATTATTGTTACTATCAAACACTGCTGACCACACGTGGACGTAGCGAGTCCATAATCATATTCCTTGTTTTACTCATGTTATTGAAATTCCCCGATTGGATATGTCTTAAAAATAATCACCATCTATTTCGAGTCACGATCGATCGTTTCGAAGACCAATTCATTCGTCATTTCTCCATGTTTCGAGGAGATTGTCATTTTTCAAAACGCGTGGTACAATCAATAATATCCCATAGGAATTGTTGTACGCACAAGTTCTCCAATACAATTTCAAGGTATACGCAACTTTTTAAAAACAAAAGTGTTTTGGGTAGTCTGTAAAAATCAAACTCGCTGCTTCAGAACTTTGAATTTACCGTGCTATTAGATTTATCAACGGTTGCAATAACATTATTTGATGATTTTTCACTCGAAAATATAGACGGAAATTCGTTAAATAGGAATGAAAATGTTACTTTTAAAAAAATCGTTTATACACAAATAAATCGATACAAATTATAGTACAAGTATAATAATAAAATATTTAATAATCGTGGAAAATAATAATATATTAAATAATAACAAATTATAAAAACAAAAATATAAAAAAATTAATAATATTAATAACAATAGTAGTATTTTAATATCACTTTCGTGAGTCGTGATGTCGTAAATATATCGTTATTTCTGAAATATTATATAGTTACAGTATAAAATTATTAATTAAATATTCATGAAACAGGAATTTTTTTCATCAAATAGAATCTTTTTACAATGAATATTTTCTTAATTTGCTAAAAAAAAAATATATATATATATTTGGTAAAAAGTATTGTAAATTAGAGTATCAAAACACATACTATACATAGAATATAATTAAAGAATATCGCGTTAATCACATGAACATTATGTATGAATATTATTTTATATCAGGCCTTATAATCAATAAATCATCTACAGTATGATTCGACTACATTCGAGGCACACAAAACATTTTTTTTTTCCATTTCTTACGAAAACCAAATTATAAATTAATTCGGAGTAATTTCGCGGATCGAGGAACCAAAATGAATTACGATTTAATCCCTTTCAATTATTAACGGTAAGTGGGAGGGTAACGCGAAAAAAAGAGCATCTGCGAAACCGAAAATAATTCACACGTAGACGTTTTCAGGTCGAAGTCGTGAATATAAAAATAATTTTAAAATCACGACCTAAAGTAGAAGAGCTATTTATCGCGTTGGCCCCACATATCTAAATAATATATTATTTGCACCCTAAGCCTTGTACCGTGATATTTTTATCGGTTTATAAAATTAATTTACTGGACACGTCATAATTCCGCTGTGTTTTGGCGAAGCGATTTTATCCCGAATACATTAGGTATACGGTCGTTGTTATTTATTGAACTATTTTAAACCATCTAAAACAAACAAATATTTTAATTTGTTGATTATTTCACTCTGATTAAATTATACGAGGTAAAATGATTCGAACTCGAACCCTATACGTATCATAATATTGTTTCATAATTCAATTCACTAACCCAATAGTATATGTGATATTTTTCAGAGTTGGTCATTTCATAATCCATTTCTTTTAAATTCGATTAAAATAATAATAATAATAATATAATCGATGAATAATATATTCCCATATCTCAAACGGAACAGTGAATTCTAATGAAAGACTAAAGCTAAAATTATGAAGTCTTAAGTAAAAACAGATGCATACATTTTTTTTTTTTTTATAAAAAAATAGGGTTGTTCATTAAATTTACGGTTAAATGATCATATTACAACTGTTAGGTAAAAAAAGAAAAAAACTAATTTTCATTTCAAAACTAATATGAAAATATTTCACGACCTACTAGGTAGTTACATTTTTACTAATTTAAAATTATTAATTGGATAATATTTATACAAGTAATTACTGTGTATTATAGGATATTGAATCATTAATACGTAAATGTTTTTAAATTACATTCAAATATTGTATTTATACGAGTTGTTACGTTTGTTCGGTTTATTTTATCATCTTAGTCATTTACGAAAACCGAAAACTATAGTTTTATAGTCAAAGGATTTTAAATGTTCATTTAACCGATTCTTTACGCGTGTTTGATTAACATATTAACACATTATTCTATAACGCCTTTGTCACGTACAGTTTTTATTTGAACAAAAATCGATATTGTCATAAAATGTCTTGCTGTTGTCTTTCCCCGTTACGCTCTTTAGAAATAAAGTTAACGCTTTTAATATTTAAACGCATTACATACAGCTTTCTTTTGTGGTTCTTACCTATTAAATTAGAGTTCTTGAACGCACTCGCATTAAAGCTGAATAAAACCACTCGATCACTACCGTTAGAATAATGCGGAACATAGTTCGTAATTTCCTTATTGTTTCTGAGAAAATGTCAATGTTTGGCATTAACTTAAATGTCAATGCATATCCTCTTCCGTCTATATATACATGGGGAAAAAATATGTACACACTATATTAATATACGGGTACATATGTTTATATATATATATATATACTATCGAGATGAGTGTTGAAAAGTTTACTATTTATGAGAAGAAAACGACTTTTGTTTAAATGAATAAACACACACACATACACATACACGTTTATATATGTTGTGTGTTTACAATATTATCTAAAAGAAGATTTTTGTCGTAACATTATTTTAAGTACTGACTTCATTGACATTAATTTTATACTACGAAATAAAAACGTATTTTATATTTTTCAAAGAGAATATTGATTTGAAATATTCCACGTACCCGTAGTGTTTGATAATTTTAATTTTAATAATAATATGGTTGGAAAAGTGGAAAAGAGGAACTTATGTGGGTTGTTAAAAAATAAATTTTATAAAACATTTTCTATTACCCATTTCTAAAGTTTATTTAGACTATAGGTTATTAAAAGTATTCATTACAGTCAACTTAGAATCAGGGGTTATTTTCAATACTTCCAGCAACTTTTAACTTTGAAAATTAATGATCGATTCATTATTACAGTGTACTGTATACGGATCGAATAACGAAATAAGTATCGTTTGATCAAGAGCCGAAATAATTACATAACATATAATAAAATAAAACAATAATTAAAATAATAAATTTAAAATGGGAGAAAAAAATGAAACAATGATTATAACGAAATAAAACGGAACCCTGTACATTTTTTCCTCCAAATTGTGTTTTATGTTATAAGAAGAAAAAAAAAGTGCCTCGTACGTTGTATTTTGAAATAATATATTATATGGTTATAGTACTTTGTTAGAGAAACGCCACAGCATGCTCACAGCGTATTTTACTGATGGAATGACATTATTATTATAACTATGCGTTACAAAGCCACCTTTTTTTCTCTCGTCAGCGAAATCTTTTAACAACGACGTGCACACGTTTCGCCTATTTTTGTGCACATTATGCGTACGAGTTGCCAGACGCGCGTAACTCTCAAAGACATGTGTTTTCTTTATTTGCGTACACGCCATGTTACACATGGATGCCGCGATGATTCGTTTGTTTCCGTATTACAAGCCATCCTCACAGCGGAGGTACAAAGGGATTGCGCGAAGCCGTCCGCGGTAAAACACCCGTGTGCACATAAGGAAAATAATAAATTCGAATACTTATGAGCGGGTACATCGATCGACACACAGAGGAGCGCTCGTATGTATTGTCCAAAATCTATTACAAAGGTGAAAATGTAATTTTTTTAACGGAGCCCGGGTAATTAAAAAATAGCAACTTGTAGTGGACCGCGACTCAAAACCGGAAAGAAGACAAATGGACCGCAACATAATATGTTGTGACTTAACGGCAATAATTCGATTGTTTTCCAGTGATTGATAAAAAAAAAAATACAATAAATAAATAAATAAAAACTTAAGCGTATCATCGCTCGATAAATTCCATTTAACATTGTAATTGTTTTTAAATATTTCAATTATACCTAGATTATAAAACAAATAATTACATTTTTTCTATTACCTCTCGTTTTATGGAATTAATCTTCTGGACACTTTTCCGGAATGTTGTGGCTCACATCATGTTGTATCAGATGCCAACAAATAATTACCAAAATATAGAGCTGAAAAATTGATAACTCTAGATTTTTACCCATTGCATTTAAAAATGTTGGTGGTATCGTCGATTTATCTTCGCGGTATTTTTTTGTCGATATCCCTGATAGTCGTTTGTCTGGATTTCATGAATGGTATATTAACAGCATAACAATTTATACATCTCCAGTGGCCTAGGTTGAAACTTGCTTCCAAATAAAAAAATTACTTATTTTCAAAATTATTATTGAATCTGTGAACAGTTAAGAATTGATTTTACTAGAGACTAGCCGAAGACATACTCATTTTATATTCCCCTACTTATGGAAAATATTGTATTTTCCATCCTACCCGACAGTTTGATAACCTATTTGACATTAAATCGATTAAGTGAACTCGGAAATGCGCTTCAACTGATGGGTTAGATTGTTGTGAATTATTGAAAAAACGAAAGGTTACACGATGATAAGGCCACTGACGTGCAGAACATTTTTTTAAGATTTAACATTTTTAATGTTCAATGTTTATAAGCATCAACTATTTCTATGTCAGTCGTGAGCAAAGTGTATTTTCTGAAATGTGTGGTGGAAAAAATCAACCGAGTTGGTTTGGATTTTTTTAAACGTTCGTTAAGTAAACGGTATACTGCGGTACTTCCATCGTATTCGCGGTTCACATCTCGAACGATCCAGTGCATTACGAATTAATACGAATAAATGCATTATGTGAATTCTTCATCGGGGATAAGCGCGGTGGACAACAAACTCTATTGAAAGATGATGTTCCCGAATTCCATATAGTTATTGTAACACGTGGAAATTGATCGTGGAAAATCGTAAAAATCTAACGACACAACTCTCGTATGATCCTGTGGCAGTGCGCTATTTGGTGAGGAAAACGCGTACCTACCGTAAGATTATTACGGGACATCAAACGAACGGATATGCGTCAACTGTTCGCGGAAAATAGTTCGCGCGGAAATCGTTCGAATATGACAATTGTTCATGCATACTTTGTTAGCATGTTCAATATATTATTAATCTGAAATAAAATCCACATCAAAATATTTTTTTCCCTTTTATTAATAATTTTAAATTTCAAATGTCGATAAATTATTTTTTTTTAATATAAATAGTTTAACACGCATACATAATTGATGAATATATAATACACAGAAAATAAAAAAACACAATGTAGTTAAATAATTTTTCACGTTTATCAATAAAAAGGTGAAAATAGTTATGATAATCATTTTCTATACGGTTATTGTAATTTGTACATATTTTTTTAAAAATTTAACTTTTATTTAATATGCAATATAAACACATTGTTGCTTAAAATTTCAAATAAATGACAAAGTTTTTTTCGACAGTTATTACAAATTTAAAAATGAGCACGTTTATATTTGCAATTAATATTTAGACAAAAATTCGTAATCAATTCAAAAATATAACACACAAATAACTATAGTAATAACTAGATCTCAAAAAACAAAAAACTCAACAAAATACAAAGTTCAAAAAAATTTAACATTAAACGATACACGAACACATTATATGTTTGACTTTCTTCTACATTTTTTAACATGTATTTTATGCTAACAAATATTTAGTCAAAATATCAAGTTTTCAGCGCAAGTTTCAAGGGCTTTTTCATAATTTTATTTTACGATTCAAAATATTTAGATAATATGATTTATCTAACTTGCTAAATTTCTTATGACCTCATATCTTATCGCTGCTGAGCTTCGTGCATCGTGTTTCAAGTTATAGATTAATTATTTTCTGTCTGCTTAAACATTATCTGGTTCATGGTTATGTTCAAAACTTTTGACAGCTTTGCTATTTCTCACATGATCGCGACCATCATACTTCATTTTTTTTATATATTGAACATTTCTGATAAAGTTTTGTTTCCGTTTGTTTTTCACTGTAGAACATGTGGCTTTCGTATATACATGTATCTGTATCCCACTATCTTTAAAGGCAGTTACCGACTACTTCGATGGAAAACGTATTTTCGAGATGGTATGCTCTAATTACTCCATCGTTGGGAAAAATGCATCATTTTGAAATGTGGCTATGTAGAAAAATTGTAAAATATATTTTATTTATCGTGTAAAAGATTTAATGTGATTAATTAATTTTTCATCATTCAGTATATTATTGAACGATATTTATCGGATAGCCTACGTATAGTATATCTATATTTATATGAATAACCTATCATTGTATAATGGAAAACCAATTTTGTGTAACCGATGTTGTAGTGTAGTTTTCTGACAATAGTTGTATGATTTTTTTTTTTTTATTAACAAGCTATTCTGTGAATTTGGATACATGGGCAGTCGGGATGTACATTTTCTGACAAATGTAAGCACAACGCTAACTACAAACAACACGTTAATGCAATAAGAAACGTATTATAAGCATAATCCGTCCGACTTTTAAAGCGAGTACAGTTGTTAATTAGTTGCGAATAAAGACAGTGATTAGCAGCGTACATGTAGTTACTTGTGTCGTAATATCGACATGGATATGCCTTATTACAATGATGTTTTTATTTCCGAAACTTCACGCCAGATGTCACACCGTTTGTCGTCAATCTAATAGTTGTCAAGGAAATGATTCATTTACTCATATGCGTGATGTGTAAATCCGCGTTCTAACGATACGTGTATTTGACTGATATATGCTATTCGATGTTCGTTGTTTGCGAATTGTCGGTAACATGTCAAAGGAAATTAAACTACGAAAATTAATATTCGTCGGTCCACACACGAGAAACCACGAATATTTAACTTTGGCCTGGTATCAAATGCTAAAACAGTACTAACTTGTCTCATGTGATGGTAAACGTCAAAGTGGTACGTGTCAATAGCGGTGAACTAAGGTGTATAATTGATTTTGTGTCGAATATATAGGCATGAGGTTGTTTATGTAGATTGAAGATTATTCGGAGGTCACCTATGTCAGTCGAGTGGTGGGAAACCGGATCAAGAGGACGTCACAACCACATGTTTTGTCATCGAATTACAAACGTACAATATAGCAAATCTGCTATTTGTTGAACTAGTGTTGAATTGTTAGCTTAAATGTAAAAGTAAACTGACCTGTCATTGAACTTAAAGCGAAGTGCATTGTTTGTATCTTACATTTTTTTTTTTCCATTCGAGTCAAGTAGGATCCATTTTAAATTATAATATTTAACATAATCATAACTCGTTTGAAAAGAAAAATCACAAATTATACTTTTTTGTATAAGTTCGAGGATAAGTCCGTTTAGTCCTACATAAGAGGTAACAATACACAATTGGTTCCATTGAACGTAGATTTGCTTGGTTGTAAAATTGTAAAACGAAGAAAACACATACATATTTACTGTCCACTTAGGACATGTAAATGTGCCAATTTATCCGCGTATAGGGTGGATATTCTTCCACAGAATTTAATAAAACAATTTATGGCTTTATATATATATATATATATATTGTAAATAGTAGATTCAACATTAAATTTGAATTTTTCAACAATTTGCACAAGTGATGATATATATATATATATATTTATAATTTATAAATATTTTAAATTGTATACTACAGCGATACTATTACCGATTAAAATATGCTAAATTTGTGTCATCACTTGTGCAAATTGTTGAAAAATTCAAATTTAATGTAGAATCTACTATATACAATGTATATATATATATATATATATATATATATACACAATAAGTTGGCTACTATAAAAATAAGTGTTGATCATTTAAAAAAAAAAAGAAAAAATTGATAGACAAACAATGATCGATAATACTTTTTAACTCTAGGAATATTTCGAGTTTCACGCAATACAACACCTATGGTTTGATGATTTTGATTTTTTTTCTCTTGCACACTACAATAACCGTTTGTTAATATTTCATAAAGGCTGATGATAGCCATTCGCCATGTGAGTGGACGCGTTTCGCAAAAGTACACGGTGAAACAGTTATCATAATTTGTATTATATCTTTATCCGATCCACGAAGAATAACGTTATTCAATTGGATTTCATTGCTTTGAAGTTTAAATCTGCTGCAGTTGCATAAACGAACTGCATATCGTTTGTGTTTGGAACGACTGGAAATGTAGCGGATGTTCTTTTTTATTTTTAATTTATAATTCATGGTAACGGATCGTGTACGGGACAGTTATCTAACGCTAATAATATAATATTAATCTTAATTGTTACGATGTGTTTTCGGTGTGTGTTTAGCGTGGTTTCAGTGCTTACAGTGCGTGCTTGCGTAATTATTTTATCGGTTTATTTGCGTTCGCTGTGTTTGTTGTAAATGATACATACAACAAAGTGTACACAATAGCGGTTGGCATTTCCATTCTGAGCCAATTGCGGCGTAGTGCTTCATTATATCACTTCGCTTGTAGTCATATTTGCGAGATCGAAACAGAGACGTATATCTGTCCACAATCGTACAAGGATCTTTCGTCACTATCAGGGGTAAAATTTAGGGGTTGAAAGGGTGTACATTGGAACCCCTATCTTTCTCCTTTGTTATATATGCCAATGGTTTAATTTACATACGTGCCTTGCCAATGAATTGCATACGTAAAAGTTAAAATGTTTAATAAACAATATAAATTGTACATTTTAAATTGGTGTTTTATTTTATTTTTCGAGTTGTACAATAATAATATTATTATATAATCCGCATTGTAAAATAACTTTGAATTGTTAAATAATAATCACAACTTATAAACCTTTAATCCGTTCGTCGAGCACCGCTAAATTAAACACAATATGATCGGCGATAAATGAATTGGCTCGTTTAAATTTCGGTGTGCAAGTTAAAAAAAATTAATGGCGGCCCGGGATATTAATACGACAATGCGTACTCGTTCTACCTCTTGTGCACAAGAGTTGTGCGGAAGTGGATAATGACATTTATCACGAAAATGATTGTGTTTCGAGAGTTCACTACGGCGGAATTCCACGAGCCAAAAGGGTTGTTCACCTCGTTAACGGTATTGAAATCGCACGCTTTCCGAGGTTTGTAGGGCAAAAGCGAAGGCGCATTTCGTTAGAAATAATCACCTGCGCTACGCGTGCATGCAGTTACAATTGGTCGGTTGTACATTTACTCGTCAGAGGGTGCTTACGAAAAGTACACGGTAATGATGTATAATTTACAAAAAAAAAAAAAAAAAATGTTCTTATACACGTACGATGACGATATCGCGTGCACTCGCATATTTGGACATTTCCATCGGTTGTTCGTCCACACACTGTCAACGCGAACAAAAACAAATATTTTATTGGTCGTGTATGAACGTTTCGGATGAGACAATGGATTCACGATGGACGCTTATCGTTTTATTGCTGCGACGAAACGACGAGAAGATATTATTACGAGTTAAGGGATTCGGCGCAAAGTGCTGGATACAAACATTTCATTCAAATTGTATACTTTCGGGTTAGATATTTCCGTTCGATTAAAAATTGAATGCATATCAAATGCCCCAATGATCAAATTAACGATTGTGGCGCAGCTCTTCACGAACGTGATTTATACTGTCAAACGATTTTCGTTGTACAGTTCCTGATTATCTTCACTGCGAACAGTGACGCTATACCCGATTGTTTATAATATAGTAAAACCTTTCGAAGTAAATAATGGAAAGCATCTTGTTGTTTTATTTTTAGTACAGCTTCAATTTTTTTTTACGGATCGTGAAAAGCGCTTTTTTGTTAACAGTTGTTATTTTTATTTGAGTTCAGGTGGATGAGGTGCAAATTATTACAGTCTTATCACTTTTGGTTGACGTTCTCGATTCACTTCTGTGACTTTATTTATATTAAAAATGTTTATTCCCGTTTATTTTATTTTCAGACTGACGTAATACTATGTTCTTGTCTCATTTCCATCTTCGTAGTACAATATTGTTTGTGGGTTCCTCGAAATGTTTATCGTTCACAATGTTTTTAATCTGCTGTGTTTGGTTTAAGACACCTGAAATATAATCAGGTGAGAAATTTGAATGCATTTCAATATCAGGAATTCATAATTATTTAGTATAAATACTAGTTTTATTCTTGTATTTGCATTGTTTTTGCCTTATAGACTATGAAATATTATAGCGTATTTTGCGTTTTTGTGTATTATAAAAGTAATCCGTTTTCATTTCATGGCATATGGCTCCGACGATGTTGCAAATTCTTCTCTAATGGTTTAAACAAATCATCAATATTCCGTTCTGACCCAGAAGCGTGTAATTTATTAATTTTGCTATTGCCGATCCAATATTAAATACAATGTTTAAAGTGGTAATTTTATCCAACTGTGCTATGTTTATATGTAAATCTATACTTTTTTAGGTACACCCAAAGATTCCATATTCTCTGAATTTTCAAACTACCGTATTGGTCAGTAGTTACTTAAGTTTAAATTCAAATCTCGCAGATTATTATATTTTTGTATACGAAATCCAAAAGTTTAATCAAATGCATTTATATATAATATATGTATATTTATTCAAATTAATTGCGCACGATTGATTGCATTGTAATATTTTATATTTAGTTACCTATTATTCATTTATTGTGAATAATTTTGAAATAATTTATCTTCACGCAATAACTTTTTAAATTTGATAAAATCTAATTAAACGAGTACTTTTTCGATAATCTGTTGTTTTATAATTGAAAAAATAAAATAAAGAAAAAAATTGAAATATTTTCAATATTTTCAGAACCAATCTTTTCATTATATTTATTGAGAAATTTTAAAAATATGGTTTATATAATGTTTAACTCGGTGAACAAATTTATTCAGTATAAATATATTTACAATGATTTATTACTCAACATAAAACAGTTCAATTTTCCTTTCGATTAAAATTGTTTACAAACTATTTGCGATAGTCTACATCAAAGATGAATAACAAGAAACTAGCGAGCCGTATCAAATATTGCAAAACTTATGAGCAAAATATAAATAAAGGTATTTCTAAATAATTTTTAACTTAATTGGTAAAAATACTGTAAGAATTTAAATATTGTATAAGCATGGTAATAATTTTTTTTTCATTCAATTGTAATTGTTATTCAGTAAAAAAATATATTTTTTATTGTTTTAAGAATAAAAAACGTTTTGACAAATGATAATTGTAATAATATGAATAAAAGTGTCTTGTTTTTGAAACGGAAATGAAGTATCTTTCGTCTACAATATAGTAGATCCAAAATTAAATTTATATTAAAACTTCAACTGAAACCTCAAGCCTCGAAATTAGTATTACATCGGCTATTATATTCTATAACATGGTAATGTTAATGCTTATTAATAAACCGAAATAATTAAAAAGAAATATATTCATTATTTAGTTCTAGGTAATAATTTCACTTATAAAATAACAGATATTCTACATAATATATACAGCGACAATCTGTTCTTCTCGTTCTATCTTGCACATATTCAAGTACCCATTTCTGTAGTATGTCAAACTTTTTGTGATTATAGTTATACTCGTAAAATCAAAAGTTGTAATAATACAATATTAAGTGTACAACAAAATAGCATATAAATTCAACTGCAAACACATAAATAGTATTACTATCGATAACACTGCAGTGTAGGCCTATATAAATGTACGGTGAATTTTATTGTATTTTCAACAAAAGAGAAATAGTTCTTAT
Source organism: Sipha maydis (assembly GCA_034509805.1). Lineage (NCBI taxonomy): Eukaryota > Metazoa > Arthropoda > Insecta > Hemiptera > Aphididae > Sipha > Sipha maydis. The sequence continues at coordinate 535,478 of JASXSY010000974.1, forward strand.
TTAAGTACTAATAAAGTTTATTTCATACCCGTAAAACCTACCTACTGCTGGACCATAAAAAGAAGTATAAAATATAAGAAAGCTTTGCACCTTTTGTTTGCTTTAACTTTTAATATTATTTTTTCGTTGGAAATTTCTCCTTTTATTTATAACATACATTGTAATAATAATTGAAAAGATTAACAAATCATCATTTCTTTTTTATTCTACATTATTCTCGTCCGAACAATAATGTTCATTTTTAATTTGGTTTTTTAAAACGTACGGCGAATTACTATTTTGAGATTATTCGCATTTTGCTCTCACACAATAGAACGTAGTACTGTAGCGGATGGGGTTGGAGGCCATCGGTTTGAAAGTTCAATGGTTCTTTTATCATTCAATTTTTACTTATTTATTTTAATTATTTATCACAGATTCGCCGCAATGTATTATTGATAGTTAATCGGTAAAAACAGGTATACGATAATGAAATCTGCCGGTTCCTTAGCGTCGTCGTCGGGTCACAATGGGAACCACGCGCGTTCGCACTTTGTCTGCAGGACGAATGTGTACGAGAAGTATCCGGGTTAACGCGGTCAGGCTATTCAAGGGTAGTTTGAAGAGATATAGCGAGAGATCGGTGATGAGTGAGATTGTAGGTAAGGGGTAGGTAGGCAGTCACTGCGGGACGAGCGTTTCTTTGGTCCCGATGATAAGTGGAGACCATTACCTGGGGAATAACGGCGAGGGAAGAGTGGTGAAAAATGAACGGACTATTCGCGTGGTGAAGTTTGACGGGACGGCCGGTGGAGAAGTGGCAACACGAATGACTCGGGGTCGAAGGGTTTTTGGGATTTTTCTTCGCCGCCAGAAACACGATCGACCCTTATACGCGTGTGTCAGGTATAACCGCAGAGACACGGGTTAAGGAGGGACAGTCGAATGTTTAACAATGAAGAACAGAACCGCGCGATCAATATTGTACATGGTGCAGTGTGGAAAAACGACCGCGCGGTCGAAAACTAAGTGGCCCATTTCAAGTATTCAGGAAATACAGCAGACAAAAAAAAAAAAAAATAATAATCATAATAATGAACGTTTTGATGTATTTCGGTGCCGAAAAACAGTCCATCAGTAATTACGCGGTGCTCGAACACAACCCGAGTCTCGTAAATTCAGTCGTAAAATATTTTATTAAAAATCGAATATCGAGTCGTTGTGAAAATTAATAACGCTTTGTTACCCGATGCCATTACGAGATGTGTCTATCAGCTTGAAAGCGTAGGCGGAAGAACGACCATCGACGTGATGAAATATTCGTCTGCGTCGAATGAAAAAAATTGAACCTCATAATAATTATTAGTTCATCCCTAAAAATACGTCAAACCATGAAAACTACGTTAATATTGTCTAAATATATTGAAAAAGTCATACAATACATTTTTTGTCTTTAAATCATCAAAATGTAGTATTTCGTTAAAAAAATAATTTGTTAAGTGAAAATTATGTTTTGTGAGATTTTTTACATTTTTAAATAGTTGCACCAATACGTTGATTTTTTTCACGCAAAATCTGTATTGATCCTCAACTTTCAATATAATACAACGACTTGATGTTCTAACGTACATTTTGAATCACTTCGATACCGTACACGGTGCATAACTGAAATCATAGCTGCTGAACTGCGAATTTTTATTCTTGCCATTGTTAAATTATCTCTCGTCCATTTTTCAACAATAATTATACGTTACAGTTTCAATATTGAAAGCGCTGTCGGAACAACAAGGAGACGAGCGCAGGAATCGACGGGGGTGGCGACTTGTGTTTGATTAATGGAATAAACGAACTTAAGTTTAAATCGGTAACTCGATTGTTTTAAAAGTTGTTTTTAGACTCCGACAATTTCAACTCGACATCAACAGCGTTGCACGCGCGTAATATGGTTAATGTATTTGTTGGTGAACTTCAAATTGCATTATGTGAAAGGCTCTGCGAAGTGCATCAACGCCGTGCGCAGTCTATTACTTCTATTATTACAGTTACTACGTATGACGTTGTAGTCGTTCGCGGTACCGGTGTAAAGCGGTAGATGGTCGGTAAAAGAAATTCTGTTCACGGCATACAGGCATCAACAGGAATTAACATAGAGGCCGGTGGAGACAGCCGAATGAGGCGAAGGATGGCTAATTGCATTTAAGGTCTCCGACGGCGGTCGTTAATTTTATCAGCGGACGAGAGTAAAACAATTAGAAGTCGATGTTCGAAATATTTCATTTCGCCGATAGAGCGACGTGTAGCGATGTATATAATTATTCCCCGTGTTCGCAGCGACAGGATATTCTTTGAATTTCCCTTGGGAGATCTGACTCTGGTGCTCTTTGCCAATTAAAACGCCGTAGACAATATTTTAATGTTACATAACAATAATATAGTACATGCGGCTATACGATGTATTTATAAACACGTATGAATTATTATGCTAAACTCGCTCAACGGTCTTCATACCTTTCCATCACTAGTCACGTTCCGTTAACTTTTATGTCGAACACCCATAATTTATTATTACCATCAAATCATCGGTTTTTTTTTTTTTTTTAATATCGAGTCTCCTCAGCGAGATTATTCATATGCATAATAACAACATGTTAATTCATTTAGAAGCGTCTTGGCGGCGAAAAAAAAAACATGCCACGACAGAAGGAATCAAGTTTAGCATGAGAAGCATCGAGAAAATGTTCCAATTATAGAGACTGTATTTTTAACTGGGAAATGACACATAAAGTGTCTTCAATAAATAAACCCGAATTTATACGAAGAATCGTAGTGTAATTATAATTACAGCTTTAACCGTCATTTTCAAATACTCATGATAAATATTATCAAAAAAGATTTTGTAATCGATTTGTTTCACCATGTAATAAATTCTAATATCAATAATATATAAAATAGACGATTCGAAAATCAAAATTAATTTAAAAAAAATATTATTCAGAACGCAACGACTGAAAGTCGAAAACGGTTGCTTTTTCAGTCATGAATATTTTATTTTTATTTTCATACGGATAAACATTTTACGGACTTACATTTTATAATTTTTAGTTCTGATTTAATATTTTCTGTGTTAGCAAAATACATCGACGATCAAAATCGTGTCCAATAATAGTTGCTGTTTATTCTCATATTTACAAATCTATATAAAGATACTACATGGCAAATATGGGATGTAAACAGAAGTAAACACGTTATTCTTTTTTTTTTTCGTTAAGACTGGTTATGAAATACCGTAATAACTATCTGACACGGCTGAAACATTTTAAACAATTATTTTAGTGTGCAATAAAATTTTTTTTAATACAACCCACTTTGACAGCAGCTTGATGTTAAACGGCCGCAAATCCACCCAAATGCAATTTATTCGGACAAAATGGTGCGCATATTATTGTATACGTTACTGTTGCAAACATTCGAGTCAATTTTTTTTTAATGGGTAGGTAATTATATTAAATACACACACGTAACATAGCGTGTTCCACCATAGTTATCATTGTTCTAAAGGATCGATATAATCTGAAGTACCGCTCTGAATGAAATACGTTTGTTTTATAACATCCGATATGAATAACTTCACCTTTAAAATACTCGGTGGTTAATAGTCCCGACCATTTTCTACATCATTGTTTAAAATTTGAAAAGGATTATCTACTACAGAAATAAATATTTTATTTTATTTTTTTAAATTGATTTACGCAGTTTCATTTTATTCCGTAAGAATTAACGAATATTTTATCCTGATCAACGTTGTGTTCAGATTACACGGATCCTAGTATCTTACACAGAGATCAAAATCGATTTTTACATAATTCCTCTAATAAGTTATTACAATAAGTTAAAAAAGATGAAAAATCACGATTGTATATTGTTTATATAATATTCTAATGTGGAAATTTTCTCAAATCGTATTCATCTAAGCTTTGAAAAACTAAATAATAAAATTAACTGTCCATCGAATTAAAGGGAAAAATATTTTAATGATAACAATATTGTAATTTTCATTGTAACGGCTTCATTTTACATTAGTAAGAATAATAATAATAATAATAATAATGACATTACATCCACACCCACTGTATCGATCAAATGGCGGTAAGGGCGGTCAAACCGTGCGTACAGGAATGTACGAATATTGCATATCCGAGACGCCGTCCGATCATGAAACACTGACGCCGCACGTGTCCATTGTGCAGCTATAGAGGCCTCTGAAACCGAATTTCCCCTTAAAAATTTTAAGCTAAATAAAAAAGATCATAAAAAAAGTATATCTGATATAAAATATAAAGTTTTTCTGATCATTTTTTTGGCAGCATAAACAGTCTATAAATAGTTATTTTGGAGAGTTAATTATAAATTTTTATAATTCATAAAGTTACGAATTAGTCGACCGGCAATTTCGAACGTAACTTGTATAATTTTTTCAGCGAATTCAGTGGCGGTGACCAGGAAGGAGGGACGGAAAATGAACCGAGTAATATGGAAGAAAATCGAACCAGGTTTCATTAAAAATATTTTGCCTTGAAGATTTTCCAACGGCCCGTCGCCGTTACCTATACGTTATTATTCACTCACCGCTGCGGTCTGAAATATCTCGTGCTCGCGTAATCATCTTCACGGTGACGGGTGGTAGAGCTAAGCAAACGATGTCGTCGCCAGTTTCCTACAACAAACAAATCGGGTGGTAAATAGAAAATAATGAAAATAAGAGGAAAAACACATGTGCGGGAGAAGTCCGGACGGACCGAAATTAGGTGTAGAATATGGTAGTGAAATATACTAGTCACGCAACTTGTGTAAGCCTCCCATACACTTCACACACGCACGCACTCGCCTTACCAGCTATTCCGTTAAATCTCTTTCCGTAATCCAGGACCTTTATACTATTTTTGTTATTATTATTACCACTGTTATTATATCATCGGCGTGTGTATGAGTTCCCCAAGGTTGTATATGCATGTCTCGAGGGAGACATCTCGAGTCGTCAGATCACGGCATCCGATATCATTCTTATTGTTTTTTCGCCATCGCGTACGTGCAACGGTCCGGTCCGGGAAATAGTATAATGTGCAATCACGACATTACGTTTGGCAAAACGAACTATTAGTGGTCCGTGAAAGTTTTGACAATCACTAAAGAGGCAAGAGCGAACGTCACTTTTAACCGGAAACGTGACGTGTACAATATCCGTGATAGAACACTCTTATCGTCCAACGGTTTCATTATGGTACAATGGAAGAACGTACGGTGAAAAAAAAACTTAAGTAACATACGAGATTACATTACTCAGATATTAGATCTTCATCGAACGATGTCACTCGTCTGAGGTGATACGGCACGGATCAGTAGCATAAAAGTAAATTGTTTACCATGTCGTAGGTACATACAGTCGAATCTGGTACTTCAAAGTAAAATAGATAAAACAACACAGAAAACTTAATACAACCACATTGAATATACATTCCACTTCATATATCACCATACAAGTTTTCATGAATTATGACCTCAAACGCTTATAACAAACATATCATAAGCTAATATTACCGGCAACACATCACTTGCAATTACACCTGAAAACTCAATTATCACATTTTTTAAAGATTTTAAAACGATAACTTATCCATAAATATTTCTATTAACCTTCGTATTAAATAATTTACTTCTCTATCTCCTAAATAATAATTTTATTATATATTTTGACTATGTCAAATTTATAAATTTCAAATTGTGTAATTCGTTTATTGTAATATTATCATGGACATAATTTTCTGTTTTCTTTTATCATTATAAATATGAATATTGTTATTTAGATAATATTATACATTTGTAAAATAATGTAAATTTTTTCAACATTTACTATTTGTTTAATAAATATAATGTTATACTCTTATTATGTCTACTATAGTTAATTACTCGATTCTAACTTGTATAATGCATTGTAATTGTTACGTTATAATAGTTGTAACTAATAGCTCTTAAATAAAAAAAAAAAAAAAAATCATTTAATTATTATGAATGGTTACTAGCCATTGGGGAACATTTTTTTAATTTAAATTTAATATTATACATGGTTTTTTTTTTTTATTATTATTATTTATTTGTTTTTAAAATAATTAAAATAAGTCATATGATAGCTCGAATTATTCATTTATATTAAGTATAAATTAAATCACCGTTCGTTCAATATTTAATAAAGGATAGAACATTATACAAAAAATTAGTTACTATTCAAAGATAAAAACCTATGAAAATTATTTATATTTTATATAAATATATATGTAAGTATTTGTATGTATTTATATGTAAATCAGAGTAACAAAAAATATTGATTAATATTTTAAATTACAAAAAGGGTAAAACTCCTATGTCGAGTGAGATACAGGGATGATGAATGATGTTCCTGTATTAGTCTTTAAAACTTTAAACCCAGTACATTGCTCTTAAAGGATTGATTCAAAGTTAAAGAGATCTGATGAATCAGTTTACATTTTTAAAGATGATTGATATAGTACTAGAACCAATTAGGAAGGTTAAACTTTTAACGTTCCAACTTTAAAAAAAAAAAAAGACAAGGTAAATAAGCAACGTATATTACAATTGTAGAATATACCCCAGTGTTCTCAAACTAGAACGAATGAAAATTGGAAATTTTAAATACCAATTAAAAACTTCTATTAAAATATTTTGAAACTATGGTATATTTTACATCAAGTACTTTGTGAATTAGTAAATATTTGGAGTTACTACAAATAATATTCGTAGGACAACAATTAGTTAACTATTATTTATTATAAATTATTTATTCTGAACTGTCGTTTTCATTATATTATATCCAACGCTAGCCTTTAAATCCCCATTACCAAAAAGCTTCAAATGTTTATCACGGTCGCTCCACCTTCGTCTTGGTCTTCTTGATATTATTCGACCGGGTTTCCAAGTCGCGACGTTGTTTACTATTCTATCATTCACTCTTTTCGCTCTCCACATATGTCCTTTCCAGCATAAGATAGGCGTATTTTTAGAAAACCAATTTTTTTTTTAGTATAGAAGGTTCTTCATAAAACTGTTCTCTCAAAAATCATAAGTTTCTTCTCTTCTAACATCGCTGATGCCCATGCCTCATATGAATATAATATTCAATAATACAATATAGTATTTCGTTTTTCCTTGTTAATGTTTAGTCCTATGCATTTCATTCATCTAATAAATTTTTTTCGCCTTGTTCCCTTACTTGGTATTTGGCTTTACTCATTATTATTAATATATCGTCTGCATACGCTGTAATGATTATATTTTGTCCTCTGTTTTTAAGATCTACAAATTCCTTTTGAATTTTCATTATAATTAATTCCAAGAAAATGTTTAAGATTATATTTGGCTCAAATTAGTTTCTATTGAGAAATCCTCTGAAATCATATATTATACAGTGTGTTTCACTCAAATCGTAACACGTAATATTTTAGTTCAGGGACCTCAGATTAAATTGGGGTTTTTTCAAGGAGCTAGGACCTATAGCTAGTATTACCTAGCTGATAGGTAATACTAAAATACACATTTTGTGATCATTTTCGAATTTTTAAGCCTATATTTGTGCGCGTGCGCAACAAAACTTATATTTTTTTAAATGACAACACCTATTTTCAACACCAGATTTCAATAGAACTATTTTTTTTAATCAACTTTGATAAATAAACTTTTTTTCTATCTCAAAAATTAACTAAATTACGGCAATCCTAAGTTTAAACAAAAAATAAAAATTTCTAAACTTTTCAATGTTCTGTATTTTATCACTATACTATTATTGTTGGTTGGAAATCGTTAATTTATACTAAATTTAAACTTAATTATAAAAATAAAATGTTTTACATTATTTAAATAACCTCTAAACGCATACCCTCCCATTTATATTGCTTCAAACCAAAAATAATAGTACATATAATGATAAAATACAGAACATTGAAAAGTTTAGAAATTCAGTCAATTTTTGAGATAGAAAAAAGTTTATTTATCAAAGTTGATTAAAAAAAATAGTTATATTGAAATCTGGTGTTGAAAATAGATGTTGCCATTTAAAAAAATGTAAGTTTTGTTGCGCATAATAAACTTTTTTTCTAAATGCCGCTGACACACGTTGGAATATTAATTCTAGTTTAATAGAATAAACTTTATAAGTTCAAATATGCATTACTATCATAAAATAAATAAAATCATAATATTGAAAGGAACATTATAATTTTGCTTCGTTTATGATTTATTCGGTTTTTGACCATTTAACTAAATTTTACCATTATCCATTTTTCTTATATTCTGGCTTAGACAGTTTTATTTTTTAGCTTGATAGGTAATAGAAAACTATTAAGTACATACAGCTTTTTATCCCAATATATTGTCTTCCATTTCGTTAAAATTTAAGACGATAAATGTGATGACAATTAAAAAAAAATCATGTAACAAAACGAAACTTCGATCAAATGAAAACTACTTAAAAGCTTTTAAAAACTAATGGTCTTACACTCGTACGATAACCTTAAAATAAATATGATAAATAAAATAAAGTAACTAATAAACTATGTGTTTACAGCTTTTGAATTCTAAACATCTTATTATCTAAAGTTGGCGATTTGTAGTCATCATAGTTAGTAGTCACTAGTTCATAGTAGTCTATGAAATAGCTGCTCTCAAATTACCTATAGTGTCATTATATCTTCTTTTGAATACTATTTAACGCCGAAATCAAGATATTTCATATTTTTTATTTAATGTATAAAATGCGTATTGTCCAATTTAGAACAAGGTACTATGAGCATTCCACATTGGCACCAAATCTTTATATTGACGTTTTCTATACATGGTTAAGTTTTCAAAGTATTTTGACATATTTTGACTTATTAATAGACAATTTAAATTTTCGATTTTTTGTAAGAAATAATATAAATTATAGCGAGTTTTAAATTAGAATTTTGGAATATTGAAAATATTAATTGGGACTTAAAATAGTTAAATACAATTTAAATAGTACTAAAATATTATGCAACTAGAGATACCTACTCAAAGTCGATAATCTATACACTTCAAAGTTAATATTAAAATTTTGCTTAGAAGTTTGCGTACAAACCGTTCATTTACTGTTCGATAAGGTTTTCCATCGGCACGAAATAAAATAAAAAACGTGACATTACACTCGTCAAAAATGATCGCCGACGAGACCTTTTCTATAACTATACATATGAGTACCCGCCGCCATTTTCGTGTCTGTTAATGGTCGATTTGATATCTGCTCGCGTGATCGTTGACCAAGTCAAATTGGCGTCATAAGTCATAGTCACGAGCTGACACTCGCCATGCCTAACCACTACAATTCGCTCGATCACTCCCCAATCAACGATATGCCGTGCCACTAATGACTCACGCAGTGGTAAAAATCGGCTGCTTACCGTCCTTCATTCCGTTTTGTTTTTTTTTTTTTTTTTTATCTATTGGATATTTTCACATATCACTCTAACATTTCAGCTGATAATGTTTTTCTGTCGTTAATTTTACGAATGAAAAATGTAGACATCTGAGTTATCATATACAATATTGTGAACACACTTAAAACTTAAATCATTACTATATTTTTTATATCTACCTTGCGACCATTTTATTATTCATTTTTTACTTTTATTGTTTTATTAATCGAACGCCAAAATGAATGTTAACTGATTCCGATCATTAACATTTTTTTTTTTATATATATATTCTGTAAAACTGACGCGTTCTATATGATTTCGCTTACAGTTGATATTCATACGTGTATTATATAGTATTGTTTTACTGTTAAAAATATGTCAACTGGTACGCCATACGAAATAATTTAATTCATTTCAAATTATTTAAGAAATCCACAATAAAATTTAGCTGTATACAATGAAATTCCACTTTATACCAAGTATATATGTAATACTTCATGATCAGTATGGTAAAACTTTTTTTTCGGACACCATTATTTTCGCATACGTGATATTTTCAATTTTTTTTACGGACTATTATATAACTGTGTTTAGAATACATAATAAATGTATTGATGCGTTCTTACATTTAATGGTTACATAATAGGTATTCAAACTGTGCATCATAACACGCAGTGGTATCACGGGAGTTGGATAAGGGAGCCAAGTTAAAAGACTAAATCTAAAATTAGTTTAATAAAATCAATATTATTCTCGTATGCAAAAATATAATTATAGTTTATAACAATTTTAGCGTTTATTAAAGCCAGAACAAAACACACGTGACAATTTAAAGTTTTATTTCATGAGACTTAATTCATTATAATCATCACCTGTATCATCCTTAATATTATCTATATACTGCAGGATGTTATATTAAACTTCTAGTCCTCATTAAAAAAAAAGCTCCAAATTTTGTACAAACTTTTAAAATATACAGGGAACCTTTTGCTCCAATATCTACCAGTCTAATCATTGATTAAGTATTGTAAAATTAAAATTGTATACTTCATAAAAACTCATCCACGAC